>ML102623.1:2978-93766 GCA_003697995.1 Taxidea taxus jeffersonii
ATTTTTACAAGGCACTGTTGCTTGGTTTTTTGAAATCAGATGCCTCTAAATATATGGTTTGAATAAAAATATATGGCCCAATTAAGATACAACTTAGAAACTAAAAAGAATACAAAAGAGTTCATTGTAACATATTGGAAGGCTTAATATATTAAAACAAAACAGCTCTCCAAATTTTGGGGACCAATATTTCTACTTTTGCAGGTCATTATGGTAATTAAAATGTAATAAATTCCACATTTATGATGGTCTTAGATTATCCATTCGAGTTACTATGATGCTTTTGTGAAGTTGATTATGTGCTGTGTATTAGACTAATTGTCTTAGCAGTCTCAAAGGACAAAAATCAGGCCTTGAATTTAACTTTGACTTGTTCCAGGTTGCCATTTGCCTAGATTTTGACAGTAGTCCACCTAAAATAGCATGACTAACAGAGATTTTTATCTCTGAATTATATTCCTGCCAGTACCACCAACTGTTGAATGTTAAGTATGAGATTTGGCAGGTGCAGACATTTTTAGTCACCTTCCAAAAGCAGTATGTAGGCATCCAAGCCAAACAGCTTATCACTAACAAAATCAACATCTAAACCATCTGCCAATGGAACAAACACGTCAGTCATCTTTCCATTTGATTGGCAGTATTTCTTGAAACGGATGATTTTAAACATTATCTCTGATCCTAAAAACACACACGCACACAGACACACACACATACACCCACACACATTTCCCATTCCATTTACCTGGCAGTTGAGCTGATTCTAGACAAAACTATGAGGTTAAAAAATGTCCTCATCTTCTTCCCACTGCTCTTGTATTGCCTACTCCCCCATTACCACTTTATACTCTGCACTCTTTATATCCTGCACACTCATGCTACCCCTGTTTTTAACCTATTAACTCAGGCATGCTGCTGTGCCTGTGACCAGGACAAGTTAATGCTTGCACCTATTTACCTCCTCTTAGCAAACATATGCTTTGTAGGACTCTGCTTATAGGTAATTATGTAGTAATTAAACCAGGGAAACAAATTCTTGGTGATTAACTACCCAGCAATTTATAATTCCTACTTTAAAAATTACTTACCTCGATAAAATATGACTTTTCCCTCTCTAAAAAACCTTCAAAGACAAAGCATGTATTTTCTAAATGCTTGTTTCTCTCTCGTCTGCTTGGGAAATGTTTAGTAAATTGTTAGCCTAGTCAGTGCCCTTGAAATTATAGCTTTTCAGTAGCAGTATAATGCCTACTCGTCTCTTTGGCTAACTGTGTTTGGAAAACTGCTGAAAAATGGCTCTGCTATGATTTGGCAGTAGTAGCAGAAGGTCAGAGTCTCTGAGGTTTGGCAGACTCTGATATTTCAGGAGGACTTAATTCCTCACTCAACATACTGAAATTCTCATTCATTCACTAAGATGCTAGACTGAAGTTAACAACAGACTCAACAAAAAGTCAACTTCTAGTCTGAATGTTTAAATTAGGGGCTACTTGAATCAGAGGGAGAAAAAACAAAATGGATGTTGACTTCTATCATTTTATATTTTATTTTCCACTTTCATGTAAGCTGATGCAACCTATTTCTCCTTTTAAAAGGAGGGAAATCAGATATGCAGAATTCTGTAATATTTATCCTGTCTTTCTTTCAGGATAGAGTATCCAATTATATCTTTTACATAATGCAAAATCTTCGTCACCACTGAGAACACATTTTAAATTTATGGCTCAGAGGGATTTCAATCATCTTTGGCATTCAGCACTCAAGGCGTTTCAGATATTTATTCAGAGCAGTATAACAGAAAGTACACAACAGATTGTAATTTAAATGCTGTACTTTTTGCAACATATATTTGCAGTAAAAGCTTGGAGAATATGCAAAAATAAGAATGTATTATGAGTACTGCACATTTTGACTACACACTTTGATAGGGGAATTCTCACATACTTCTATTTCATAGACATTTCTTCTACATGATTTTGTTCCAAGTGTGTAAAAAGTGTTCTGTTCTTATAGTCATGTGCATTGTTTCCTATCTACTTTAAGATATGTGTACCTCCATTTGGAAATAGTCCAGTTGAATTTGAAAGCCAGGATTTCTGTTGATATTTGTGTCATTTTATTAGAATGGGGAAGATGGAGGTCCAACTGTAGTTGACTTAAATGATGGTGAACTGAGGAAACTGGGCAATCAAGGGTAGGCAATTTCTTTTAAATAATTTGGTGACTAAAAAAAGAGGGAGATGGTCTCAGCTTGAAAGGAGAGTTCAGAAAAAGTGCATGTATTCATTTTAAAAAAATAAATATGGAAGGAGGATGTTTCTATGGTAAAGGGTAGGAAAGAGGTAGAGCTAAGATATCTTGAATATCCGGAAAAGACAGAGAAAATTGATGAGGCAATTCAAGAGGGGGAAAACTGTCTAGGCAAAAATGTGAACTTCAGGAGTTGGAAGAATGGGTGCATTCAGGGACAAACAAGAACTGGAAGAAGAGATGGCTAGGCATTTCCCCATTGATGGCTTCCATTTTATTTATTAAGTAACATGAAATGTGCTGATGGAGAGACAAAAAGAAATCCTTTGGGGAACTTGAGGAGAGAGAATACCAGAATTGAGATGCCAGACACTTTGAACACAGTAAGCACCTACTTAAGGATAAATACTCTAGTCACTAAGAAATACCTGAGAATAGTGGCTATTTTTAATACTGCTCTCACTGGTACTTATCACCACACTCTGTGAGTCCCACAAATATTTATTGAGTTTAGCTTCTGTGCTAGGAGTTATATTAAGGCTGAGTAGGTTTTACAAGACAAGGAGAGGAGATGGCTCTTCAAGCAGCTTGTGTTTCTGTTCTGTCAGGTAGCAGTAGACCAAGGAAAATTGTTTATTTCAGCCCATTTCTTTCTTGTATGGAACAATATTTCATTGTCATAATATTCCATTTGCTATTCATGTGACTGCTTCTTGGTTTCCTTAGACTTTCTTTGGCATGTTATCTATATTGTGTGAATGAATAAAGGGTCTGTTATGATAGCATTTTATTCTTGCTCCTTATGCTTTAAAGAGTGTTAGGCTGCTTGTTTGTTAGTGCTGCCTGCTGTGAGTAACTCTGTCCCAATTTAGCATCAGTAGTAATGATTATATTAAGATAATTATCTCTGCGCAAGATTAGTAGCTGGGGTACTAACCACAAAGTTCATTCCACTAACTTTTAGTTTATCAGGTAATTTTCAAATTGCTTTTCCAAGCATGAATAATCAAAACATTACCTATATTTATAATGTTTACAACCTTCACTATTTTTTCACTCCACTAATTTGGAAAATCTGACTCCTTAAAAATCTTAAGAAACTTAACAGCAATCATTTAAACTTTGCTATTATGCTGATTTATTTGCACATGAATACTTAATAATAGGAATAGAGTTAACAACTTAAAAATAAAAAAGTTTTTACTAAAACAAAAGTTACCTGAAAGAGAGTTTTAAAAATAAATTTTTTTTCTTCCTATTAAATTCACTCCACATTTAACTAAAAATTGTAGTGGGAATTAGTGATTTCCTTCTGTGCAAAGCAACCAATCCCCTCCTTTGCCACTAAGTAGTAGTTATTTAGTTCCAGTGGGTTGATCCCACCTCTGGCAGCAGGAAAGAAACTCTTGATGGCTTTTGTCATTTAATATAATTCACACAACCCCACCTTGGTGATTGTCCAGTGTACTTGAAATGAGTTGGTCCAACTAGAATAAAACGTAGGGCTTTTATTCTCCCCCTCCCTTTTCTTTCCCTCTGATGATATGGTGCCTGGTTGTGACACTTGACCCTATTGCTGCCTGGTGGAGTAGAAGCATGGAAAGAAGAAAGGCAGAGCTGACCCACAGAACAGTGGAGTTCAGCTATCCACTGCAATGAGCCAAGCATGCCTTATCTATAGTCATTTCAAGCATGTAAGCCAATAAAAATCCCCTTACCATTTGCTAGTTATCAAAAACACGCAGTTATAAAAAGAAGCATGGTAGGCTTGCTGGATAGAGTATTCTTGCCTGCAGATTTCTCCCATTTAGCACTTTGAGTATATCATACTATCACTCCTTTCTGGCTTGTCAAGTTTTTGTTGAGAAATTTCCAGCTAGCCTGATAGGTTTTCCTTTGTAAGTTAAGGGCTTCTTTTGTTTTGCTGCTTTTAAAATTTTTCTTTATCACCATATTTTTCTAATTTAATTACAGTATGTCTTGGTGTTAGCTTACTTGGGAGTTCTCTGCCTCCTGGATCTGGATATCTATTTTTTTCCCTAGATTAGGGAAGTGTTCTGGTATTATTTCTTGAAATAAATTTCTTCTCCCTTTACTCTCTCTTATTCTTCTGAAACTCCTATAAAATAAATGTTATTACAGTTGATGGAATCATTGAGTTCCCTAAATCTATTCTTGTGTTCCATAATTCTTCTTTCTCATTTTGTTTAGCTTCATTATTTTCCATTATTTTGTCTTCTAGGTCACTTATTTGTACCTCTGCTTTTTCCAGCCTGCTGTTCATCACATCAAACCTGTTTCCAATCTTGTTTACTATGTTGTTCATCTCTGAATGACTCTTTTTTAACTTTTATCTTGGTGGTAAGGGTTTCACTGATATTTTCTATTCTTTTCTGAAGCCCAGTTAGTATCCTTCTGATTGTTCCTTTAAATTCTCCATCAGGCATGTTACTTAAATCTGTTTTTCTTAGGTCTCTGGTCATGTCCTTATTTTGTTCCTTCATCTGGAATAAATTCCTCTGCCTTGAAATTTTGTCTAAGTATCTATATTCTTCTCTGTGTTAGAAGAGCCAGTTATGCCTCCTACTCCTGAAAGTAATGGCCTTATGAAGAAGAGTCAGGTAGTGCCCAGGGCCTGGCACTTCAGGGAGTGTCTCAGAATAGAAAGAGCAATAAAGAGTTTCCCAGACAAATAAAACTTAAAGAAGTTTATGATCACTAAATGGTCCTGCAAGAAATATTGAAGAGACACTTTGAGTGCAAATAGAGACCAAAAATGACAAATACAAGAAAGGATCAGAGAAAATCTAAAGAACAACAACAAAACAAGTAATAAAATGGCAAGAAACACATATCTATCAGCAATTACTTTGAATATAAATGTACTAAATATGCCAGTCAAAAGACACAAGACATCAGAATGGATAAAAACATAAGACCTACTATAGGCTACTTCCAAGAGACTCATTTTAGACATAAAGACACCTGCAGATTGAAAGTGAGGGGTGAAAATGCATTTACCATGCAAATGGATGTCAAAAGAAAGAGTAGCAATACTTATATGGTATGAACTAAACTTTAAAAGACTGCATGATAGACAAAGAAGAGCATTATATAATCACAAAGAGGATGACTGAAAAAGGAGAATTCATAATTGTAAATATTTATGCACCCAACATTGGAGCACCAAAATATATAAAACAATTAATAACAAACATAAAGGGACTAATCAAAAATGACACAATAATAATAGGGCACTTTAACTACCGATTGACATCAGTAGACCATCTAAACACAATAACAACAAGGTAACAATGGCTTTGAATGACATGCTGGATCAGATGAACTTAACAGATACATTCATAAATTCTACCCTAAAACAGCAGAATACACATTTTTTTCAACTGCACATGGTACATTCCAGAACAGAGCACATATTAGGTCACAAAACAGGCCTCAATAAATAAAAAAATCATTGAAATCATACTATGTACCTTTTCTGACCACAACACTGTGAACAAGAAGTCGAACATAACCAAAAATTTGGAAAGAACACAAATACATGGAGGTTAAACAACATGATACCAAACATTGAATAGGTCAAACAGGAAGTCAAAGAAAAATTTTTAGAAAATGTGGAAATGAATGAAAATGAAAACACAATGGTCCAAAACCTTTGGGCTACATCAGAAGTGGTTGCTAAGAGGGAAATATACAGCAATACAGGCCTACCTCAAGAAGCAAGAAAAATTTCAAATACACAACTTAACTTTACACCTAATGGAGCTAGAAAAAGAAAAACAATTGAAACCTAAAGCCAGCATGAGGAAGGAAATAATAAAGATTGGAGCAGAAATAAATGATAAAGAAATTTAAAACAACAACAACAACAACAACAATAGAACAGATCAATGAAACCAGGACATGGTTCTTTGGAAAATTTTTAAAAAATTGATAAACCTCTAGCCAGACTTATCAAGAAAAAAATCACAAATGAGAGAAGAGAAATAATAACCTATTCTACAGAAATACAAAGAAGAGAGTATTATGAAAATAACTACATGCCAACAAATTGGGCAACCTAGAAGAAGTGGCAAATTCCTGGAAACATATAAACTACTGAAACTGGAACAGAAACAAATAGAAAATTTGAAAAGACTGATAGCAAGCAAAGAAATAGAGTCAGTAATCAAAAAGAAGTCTCAGAAAGAAAAAAAGTTCAGGGCTAGATAGCTTCACAGGCAAAATTTACTAAATATTTAAAGAAGAATTTATTAACTCTATTCTTCTCAAAGTATTCAAAAAAATAGAAAATGAAGGAAAACTTCCAAATTCCTTCTATGAGGCCAGCATTATACTAATACCAAACCAGTGAAAGACACAACCAAAAAAGAGAACCATAAGCCAATATGCCTGATGAACCATGGATACAAAAATTCTCAAAAAAAATACTAGCAAACTGAATTCAACAGTACATTAAATAAATCATTCACCATGATTAAGTGTGATTTATTCCTGAGTTACAAGTGTGGTTCAATATTTGCAAACCAATCAATGTGATACACCACATTAATAAAACAAAAAGAACCATATGGTCATTTCAACAAATGCAGAAAAAGCATCTATTTTTGACAAAGCACAACATCCATTCATGATAAAAAAAAAAACCCTCAACAAATAGGTTTAGAGAGAACATACCTCAACATAATAAAGGCCATCTATGGAACACTTACAGCTAACATCATCTTTAATGGGGAAAAGCTCTCAGCTGAGAGCTCTCAGCACTCAGGTCAAGAACAAAAAAAGAAAAAAAAAGTATTTCTACTCTCACCACTTTTTTTCCAACATAGTTCTGAATCTTAGCCACAACAATCAGAGAACAAAAATAAAAGGCATCTACATCAATAAGGAAGAAGTAAAACTTTCACTATTTGCAGATGACATGATACTATATATAGAGAAAATCCTAAAGATTACATACACACACACACAAAACCAAACTGCTAGAATGATAAACAAATTTAGTAACGTTACAGGACACAAACCAATGTGCAAAAATCCGCTGCCTTTCTCTATAGCACGAATGAAGCAGGAGAAATATAAATTAAGAAAACAATCCCTCTACAATTACACCCAAAATAATAAGATACCTGGAAATAAACCGAACCAAAGAGGTGAAAGACTTGTGCTCTGAAAACTATAAAGCACTAATGAAAGATACTAAAGGGTGACATAAATAAATGGAAAGACATTCCATTCTCATGGATTGGAAGAACAAACACTGTTAAAATGTCTATACTACCCAAAGCAATCTACACATTTAATGCAATTCCCATCAAAAAGCAACAGCATTTTTCAGAGTTAGAACAATCCTGAAATTTGTATGGAACCACAAAAGACCTGCAATTGCCAAAGCAACCTTGAAAAAGAGAAGCATAGCTGGAAGCATCACAATTACAGATTTCAAATTATATTACAGAGCTGTAGTAATCAAAACAGTATGGTACTGACACAAAAATAGACATATATATCAATAGTACATAACAGAAAACCCACAACTGAACCTGCAAGTATATGGTCAATTAATCTTGAACAAAGCAGGAAAGGATATCCAATGGGAAAAATATAGTCTCTTCATCAAACGGTGTTGGGAAAGCTGGACAGCTACATGCAAAAGATGAAACTGGATCACTTTCTTATGCCAAACTCAAAAATAAATTCAAAATAGATTAAAGACCTAAATTAAAACCATAAAATCCTAGAAGAGAACAAAGGCAGTAAGTAACCTCTGATATTGCCTGTTGCTACATATCTTTTTAGATATGTCTCCTGAGGAAAAGGAAACCAAAGCAAAAATAAACTATTTGGATTTCATCAAAATAAAAAGTTTCTGCACAGTGAAGAAAAAATAGAACTATAAAACAATCTGCAGAATGGAAGAAGATATTTGTAAATGACAAACCTGATAAAGGGCCCATATCCACAATACATAAAGAACTTAACCCCAAAACAAATAGTTTAAACCCAAAAAACAGATAGTCCATTTAATGATGGGCAAGGGTGCCTGGTTGGCTGTCAGTTGAGTGTCTGACTCTTGATTTCAGCTCAGGTTGTGATCTCATGATGGTGGGGTTGAGCCCATGTTGGGCTCCATACCCAGCATGGAATGCACTTGCGATTCTCTCCCCCTCTCCCTCTGCCACTTTTGCTAGTTTTTTTTTTTTCTCTCTCTAAAGTAAATAAATAAATCTTTAAAAAAATGGGCGAAGACATGAACAGGCATTTTGCCAAAGAAGACATATACATGGCCAACAGACACATGAAAAGATGCTCATGATCAGGGAAATATGAATCAAAACTACAATGAGATATCACCTCACACCTGTCGGAATGGTTGAAATCAACAACACAAGAAAATGGTAAAGTGTTTCCTCAAAAGTTAAAAATAGGATTACCCTATGACCCAACAATTGTGCTACAAAGTATTTACTCAAAGAATACAAATCTACTAATTCAAAGGGATTCATGCACCCTTAAGTTTATAGCAGCATTGTTTACAATAACTAAATTATGGAAACAGCCTTAGTGTCCACCACTTGATGAATAGATAAAGAAATTATACACACACACATATACACACACACATAATGAAATATTAGTCATAAAAAAGAATAAAATCTTGCAATTTGCAAAGACATGGATAGGAGAGTATAATGCTAAATGAAATAAACCATCCAGAGATAAATATGATTTTATTCATATGTGAAATTTAATAAATAAACAAATGAGCAAAGAGGAAAAAGGAGAGAGAGAGAGAGGCAAACCAAGAAACAGACTCTTAGAGGTGTCTGGATAGCTCAGTCAGTGAAGCATCTGTCTTTGGCTTGGCTCATGATCCTGAGGTCCTGGGAACCAGCCCCACATCAGCCCTGCTTGGTGGGGAGCCTGCTTCTCCTTCTCCTTCTGTCCCTCCACCCCCCCTCACATTCTCTCTCTCTCTCTAAAATAAATAAATAAAATCTTAAAAAAAAAGATCTTTTAACAGACTCTTAACTATAGAGAGCAGACCAATGGTTACCAGAGGGGAGGTGAATGGGGGATGAATTAAATAGGTAAATACCTATTTAAATGAATTAAATAGGTAATTAAATAGGTAAATGAATTAAGGAGTGCACTTTTGATGAGCACTGGGTGATGTATGGATCTGTTACATCAGTATATTGTACACCTGAAACTAATATTACATTGTATGCTAATTAACTTGAATTTAAATAATTTTCTTTTTAAAATATTTTATTTATTTATTTGACAGACAGAGATCACAAGTAGGCAGAGAGACAGGCAGAGAGAGAGGAGGAAGCAGGCTCCCCGCTGAGCAGAGAGCCCGATGCGGGGCTCGATCCCAAGACCCTGGGATCAGGACCTGAGCCGAAGGCAGAGGCCCTAACCTACTGAGCCACCCAGGCACCCCTAAATAAATATTTTTAAAAAGCAGTGTGGTAGAAACCCTTTGGAGCTAAACAGACTGATGAGTTATCATCCCAGGTCAATGGGATACTGATGCCTAAATATCTCTGAATTTCAGTTCTATTGTATAAAATGGGCATAATTATATTACTGCAAAGTTACCATAAAAATTGAAACAATGTATGTTGAATAGTACATAGCAGTAAATTTATTGTATTATATGCACTTATTATATACTATATTATATACTTATTATACTTATATATTATATAATTATTATATACTTATATACTATATTATATACTTATAATTATATGCACAATTATTATATTTATATGCACTATTAAAAATGCAACATCAAATAGAGTTTTGGACACAATTGCCTCAGTGAAATATTCTTTAGGCTGATTTTTTGAAGTCTCAAAGTAGGAAGCAAATCTCTGCATATAAGCAGAAGACATTTTGGTTGTGTAACCATCAACACAGGAACTAGTTTTATAATTTAGTACTTGTAATTTCTGTGCCCCCTGAATGCCTCCTATCACAACACATTTCACTAGTTTCTCTGAAGAGTATCTGTCTCAATATTTTCATTATATTCTAGGTTTTCTGCCAAAGAAATGAAGACTTCCCTAGCTTAAATTTTTGCTTGACATACTGACTAGCTCTTAACTATCCCTAGTTACCAAGTGCTGGATCTGGCCCTCTAAACTCTTAGCTAGGGCTGTCATTCTTCTATAGAGTAAATGGAGAACCTGTGATCACCCTGCTGCCTCCCCTTTATGGGGGTCCTACAACCTTCTGGGGACTCCTGTAGAGTCTATGCAATTTCCCTCCTACCAGTCTCTGTGTATTGGCCAGGGCTAAATTTGAATTTGCCATTCTTCTTTGTACATTTCAATAGAACCTAGAGACTACTTCCTCACCCCTTCCCCAGGAGCCATTGTCATAGCACAGATTTTCAAGGCCAAGCACTACTATTTGCCTCTTCCTTCCTATAGGCATGCTATTAGGAGAAACTGGTGAACCTCACGGTTGAGTTTTTTCAGATTCAGAAAAAAAAGTTAAACTTAGATAATTATGAATGTTTTCAGAAAGCTTCTGAGTTTTAAACAGGTTGGAGTACATTCCAATATTTTCATTTTATTTATTTATTTATTTATTTATTTTTTACTTTCAAAAACTTTGGCTAATATTAAGCCTTAATTAAGTGCCAGTGATTAGGCTAAGAATATAATATGCATTTTCTTATTCCAAAGAAGGCATGTCTTGAAGACCCCTGTTTTTGTTTCTCCTAGAATTATATTTGGGAAGATAAGACTCCCCCAACATGGAATTTTACTAAATTTAAAAGCAGCCAATATTAATAAGAAAAAGTATAGAACTCTTATATTGCTCCTTACTTTATAGATGGTCAAAATTGGAAAAGGAATAAAACGTGGTGACCTAAAATCTAGGAATTATAATATCTTTGCATTTTGAGAAATCTGGTAACAGATAAATAGAAAAACTAAAGGGAAAATATCCCACAGTTTTAAATACATCAGTCTATAAATTTTTCACACTGATCATATTTCATTTTAACTTAGGGACTTACACAAAATCACCTTATGTCCTATAAACTGCGTTGATGAAATTAATCAGAATTGTTTTCTTCTTGGGTGATAAATCATAAAATGCCCTTTTTTTGTCCAGTAATCAGCAAATTTGAGTAAGTACAAAGTTGATAGCTGTCTTTGAGTTTTCATATCATTTTTATAACTGCATTTTCCTTAAACGACTTAAATGTACTCTTTGTGTAATGAGCTGCTCAGAATGACTCTGATGATGCAATCAGAGTTAGGGTTTCTCTTTCCAGTTACTCTAGGAATTCAATTGAAACAGTCTTCTGTGTGAATAAAATTTGTCTTTCTTTTTAAGGCCTTAAAGCTGGGTGAAACTTAGGAAAATAGAATCCAATGAGAATTTCCTGTGTAATAATGTAAGCTTCATAATGTTCTGTGCTGAGAAAACCAAGAAAATTCCATTTCCTGACCTATGTACTCATGGGATGTTCTGAAGATTAATGTGCCTCTTTCAGGGCACTAAGGTACATTGAGAGCACTAAAGAAGTCATTTACTAAATGGCGCCCTTGGGACTTGAAAGAGTTAATGTACCTCTCACAAGGTGAGCGATGTACTCTCAAATGTATGCAAGAATCAGTACCAAGCTTAAAAAGAATTGTGAGAATGTTGGTTAAAAGCAGCTGCTAGTCCATAGCTCTATTATTTATTACTCTAATCTTTAGTCAATGTATTTGCTAGTGTTCATGAGTATCCTATAAACAATGCAGACAGATGAGAATCTTCTTACTTTTAAAAGTGAAAACATAAGGTGCTACAAATATCGGCCAAGAGAAAATACTGTAAATGTGTGAATGTTATCCAAATGGCTTGG
Organism: Taxidea taxus jeffersonii; assembly: GCA_003697995.1. NCBI lineage: Eukaryota > Metazoa > Chordata > Mammalia > Carnivora > Mustelidae > Taxidea > Taxidea taxus. The sequence continues at coordinate 15,133 of ML102623.1, forward strand.
ATTTCAAGAATGAGACAAATTATGGAAAACTCGACATTCACTCAAAAGTGATTTTTTTCCTCAAATTAAAATCAAAATGGTATTGAATTCTTTGCAGATTTTCTTCTGGAAAAAAAAAAAGTATTACTTAACAAATTCTAAGAAATTTCATAATACATAATGTTAAATGATAAAGACATAATCTTGAATACAGAATATAATCACACTTTTATTAATTATGTAAGACATAAGAGCCTAAAGAAATATGGCAAAGTATTAAAATATTTTACTCTTGGTGATGGGATAGCAAGTTATAGCTTTATTTTCTTATAATATTTTTTTGTTTTCTCTAACCTTCTGTAATGAATATGCCATATAAAGACTTTTTCTTGAGAGTTAAATGTTGTTGAGAAAATGTGATAACAGGTTACTGGCAACTCTAACATGTTAAACAGTGTTGCTATTTTGTTTTCTTTCATCGGGAAGAAGGGATTTGAGCATTACTCAATGCGTGGACCTTGCCAAAAAGGAAAGCTATGCTCTTCTTAGCAACTCTTATAATGAACTCAATTATTTATCATGGCCTGGTCCAGTTTCTCAGTTTGGAAGCTGGGCAAAAACAAGAAAGGAAATTATGTACCCTGAATGATAATGGACCTCAGAATTCTTTCCCTACCTTTCTTCTCAACCTTCTACGCACCCTCAGGATGATCAAATCTATATTCATGGTAACACCAGGTTACATGCTAAAAACTCTCAGATACTTCTCTTTAAAATGTATTTAGAATAGAGCTCTCAGTTTTTCTTAATGAAGTATACAGGCATCTGCAAATACAGATGTACGTACCACTCAATACAAGATGGAAAAATTTCAGCTAAACTCAGAAGCTTCCCTAAAGCTCTCCTTTTTGTTTCCTTAGAAAATGACAACACTGTCCTACCAAATTCCCAAAGCAGAAACATTGAAGCCATGCTTGACTCATTCGTAGCTTGACTCATTGATAAATATTATTTGATCATTCATTCTATAAATACTACTTCCCATGTATTTCTTATATCATTTATTTCTCTTGAACTCACTCTCACAACACCTACCAGCGTTCTCAGTTTATCTCACATGAATTAATGCAGTAACCTCTGAAATTATCTCCCTTTGTTTGGCCTCCTTTTTCCTTATCTGTCATCCATCTTGAAGTCACATGAAGTTATATTTCAGATCCATATTTATCTCCGATTCCAAAGCCTAAGCTCTTTCTATTATAACTTTTGTTCCCTATAGTAGGGAATTTGGGGAAAGCTTCAACCATTTTGCTTAGAAAAAAATAAAAATCATGTTTCCTTTTAAACATGGTGGGTTGAACTCAGGACATTAACTTTCATTCCTTCCTCAAGCCCCGCAAAAATATCATAGATTTGTATCTTTTGGTCATAAACTCAAAAGTCCAAATAGAATTTCCAATATATTATGTTGGAAGTTGAAAAATGATAACTGATTAAATAGAACTGAGAAAGTTGAATTCCATGGCAGTAAGATTTTGAGAAGCAAAAGACCCACAGATTCCCTTAAAGGATGAGGATAGACAACACTAGGTACTTCTGGAAGTAAGGTCAAGACAGAACTATAATCTAGAGAATTTGGGGAAGTCTTTTTAAGAAAAAGTTAAATGAGCTTTTCATTGATACTGCCTCCCCCTACCCTACCCATGCAGCAATTTTCCCCTCAGGAAACACTAGGTTTTCTTTTGTTACTTTGCCCAACAACAAAAGGATGATTTCTTGGTGTGGGTCCTCCACGTAAGGCAATATCTCTGGCTCATAAAGAAACGGCATATTTAGAAATGCAAAAATAAATTATTTCCCCTCACCATGCATAATATTCAAACAGTAGAAATAACTAACCATAATGCAGTGTGACAAATTCTGTTACATACTTTTTTTTTAAAGATTTTATTTGTTTATTTGACAGACAGAGATCACAAATAGGCAGAGAGGCAGGCAGAGACAGAGAGAGGGGGAAGCAGGCTCTCCGCTGAGCAGAGAGCCCTATGCGGGGCTCAATCCCAGGACCCTGGGATCATGACCTGAGCCGAAGGCAGAGGCTTTAACCCACTGAGCCACCCAGGTGCCCCAAATTCTGTTATATACTTATGAATTAAATGGAATCAGTCTGTATGCTAGGGATCACAGGGAAGAGAATTTTAGATTAGGGCCCAACCTTATTTTAATTATGTAAAAATTCTGTATCTCAAAATAAGGTCACATTCTGAGGGTGTTAGGAATTCAACATATGTGGCACCTGGGTGGCTCAGTCCATTAAGCATTCGCTTTCAGCTCAGGTCATAATTCCAGGGTCCTGGGATGGAGTCCCACATTGGGCTCCCCGTTCAAGGGGAATCTGCTTCTCTTCTCCCCCTCGCCCATGCTTGTGATCTTTATCTCTCTCTCTCATGCTCTCTCTCTCTCTCAAATAAGTAAGTAAATTTTTTAAAAAAGGAAATTCAATATATGAATTTTGAGGGGACACAATTCAACCTGTGATAATGTTCATTGTCTAAAGAAGATTATAGTGAAATTGTCTGGCCTGGAAGCATCCTAGGTATAGTTGAGACTGGGATTTTTTTTTTAATAACATAAAATGCATTATTTGTTTCAGGGGTACAGTTCTGTGATTCATCAGTCTTACACAATTTACAGCACTCACCATAGCACATACCCTCCCCAATGTCCAGCCTCCAGCCACCCCATCCCTCCTATTCCCCTCCCTCCTAGCAACCCTCATTGTTTCCTGAGATTAAGAATGTCTTGTGGTTTGTCTCCCTCTCCGGTTTCTTCTGGTTTCATTTTTTTTTTCCTGAGATTTTTTTTTTTTTTTGAATAAAGTAAGTGCTATGTTATATATGTCTGTGACCCCTTACACATTCATTTCTACCAGACTCCAGGAATTTTTGTGGTTACAGATAGGATTAAGCCTTTTTATCATGAATTTAGAAGTGCTTTCTCTAGAAAATAAAACAAGGTCAAGAGAAAATATGTTAACATCAGGTGCTCTCTCAAGGAAATGGCCCAGACACTCTACTCTGAAGTCATCCATAGTTCACAGACATCACACAGTATCACATAGGCAGAGCTTCTAGTTGGCATTGGTTCTCCAACTCTTAAATGTAAACAGATAGCCAAGCATCATCACTTTTGGTAAATCCTTTAATATCAAAGAAAGAAGCTAAAACAAACAAAAAGATACACCAAACAAAAGAAAAAACCTTAGAAGAAAGTACATATAGGGGAAATAAAACTTTAAACAGTTAGTGGCAGAAGGTGAGGGAAGCTACAAAAGGGTAATAGGGGACAAACTGGCCAATGATGGGACTGTTCAGTATTACAACTATGGTGGTGGATGCATGACATTATGCATTTGTCAAAACCCACACAACTGTACATTATAAAGGATAAAGTTTATTGTATAATACTTAAAAAAATCACCAGAATGTAAGTGGAACCCAAAAGAGCATATAAACTGTAATACATGAATCTAAATGTATTACATTGTATAATATCACCATAGTAAAGGACTTGAATTGTGTCCCCTAAAAAAGATATGTTGAAATCCTAACCTCTAGTAACTATGAGTATGACCTAATTTGAAGATGCAGTTTTTATAGTGATAATCAGATTAAAATGAGGTCATTAGGATGGGGCCTAATCATATGACTGGTGTTCTCATTAAAGGGGGCTATTTGGACACAAAGACACACACACACAGAGAAGACAATTTGAAGATACACTGTGAGATGGCCATAAAACCAGAATGATGTATCTACCAGCCAAGGAACACTGAGAATCGCTGGCAAACAACATAAGCTAGATGAAGCAGGAAGAATTTCTCCCTAGAGCCATCACAGAGAGCATGACACCTCAGCCACCTTGATTTCAGACTTCTAACTTCCAAAACTGTGGGACAATAATTTTCTGTGGTTTTTAAGCCATTCAGTTTTTGGCACTTTGTTATAGAAGCCCTAGGAAGCTAATACAGTAAATTACTTTAGAAAATAACATTTTGCTTGGATTCTATAAGGCTAACAAAACAACAACAAAATAGAGCACAAATGCTGCACTCTAGTTAACCAGTTTGATTATCACAGGAATATGAGGTTAGAATTTTGGAGCTATTTTACATGTATTGTAAGGCTGAATAAATAAATGAATATATCATAAATAATGTACAGTGAGAGAGATTTCTCTGTTTTGGACAAAGATGTTATAGATATAGAAAGAGGAAAGGTTAGATGAACTCTGCAGTGTTAGATTAGAATGGAAACTATCAATATAAATTAATGCACATATATACACACTTATGTATATGTGTGTACATACACACACACCTAAACAGACATGAGAATAGAGACGTATGTTTGTACATGTATGTGCATGCTTTCCTGTTTACACACGTATTTTTTAGGTCTAGCCAGTGAGAGGTTCTAGAGGCAATGGTAGCCTTGGGGCCAAGATTTAGTTTCTAAATGCCATCATTTAATAAATAGAACCAGGACTCCTCAGGAAAGTGGTAGATTCCAGGTTTGAGAGAGGGTAACCACAAGATGAGATTAGAGCAAATTTTTGTGTTTTTTTGTGTACTTTGTGAAATTTCTGAAGTAAGGAAGTGCTCAAAAATAGATGTCTGTTGAAAGGTCACCAGAGCAAATCTGAAATGACTGCCAAGGACCAAATCTAGAACTATTAGAGCAAGAAGATAAAATATAATAGTACTGGACTAAACTGAAAAAATGAAATAAATATCCTTGAGTGTTTACTTACATAAATAAATAAACAAATAAGAAGTAGAAGACACAACTCTTCTTTACAAAATAACTTTAATAGTTGCAGAAGGCATGCAAAAATAGAAATCGAAATTAAACATAATAATAATAATAATAATAACAAATAATAATAATAAACACAATATCCACCAATGGCAATGGACACTCAAATGTTCAAGATATTGCAGTCTCAGGAATCTCCCCTAAAATAATTATTAACTTCAAAATTTAAAAAAGAAGAATGCTACTTTTATATTGGATAAAACACAGTTTTAGACTATTTAGGTGATCAAGGTAAATATCATCCATAATAAGACATATCAATGTCACATATCTCTTATACGATAAACAGAGAAGGGCACATTACCTTGACAGTTTTATCCAAAATCCAAAACCTCAGTCTAAATCTATCAAAATCTAAAACCTCAAAGTTCTCATGGAAGAACATCACATAAGCCCATACTGAATGATATGTTACAAAACAACTGATCAATACTCTTTAAAAGTAAGGTCAAGAAAGACAAAGACTGAGTAGCTGTCACAGATTAAAAATAAACTAAGCAGGAGCACCTGGGTGGCTCAGTGGGTTAAAGCCTCTGCCTTCGGCTCAGGTCATGATCCCAGGGTCCTGGGATCGAGCCCCACATCGGGCTCTCTGCTCGGCAGGGAGCCTGTTTACCCCCCCCCTCTCTGCCTGCCTCTCTGCCTACTTGTGATCTCTGCCTGTCAAATAAATAAAAATAAAATCTTTAAAAAATAAATAAATAAATAAACTAAGCAGACATAATGATCAAGTGCAATGGAGAATCTTGGGAAAAAATATAGGCATTAGAGAAAAAAACTGGTAAAATCTGGATGAAGTCTGTAGTTTAGTTTATAGTATTTTATCAAGGTTATTATTATTATTATTATTATTATTTTTTGTTCTGCTCATTGTGCAATGGTTATATAAGGCGTTGTTAGCATTAGAGGGGAATAAGTGTGGGTATATGACAACACTACAGATTTGAAACTTTTCTGTAAGTTTAAAAAATAAAAACTTAAAAAGGAAAAGAAATGCTAATGGTACTTGGAGAGATATAAGAAAATATACTGACCCATGAAACAAGGGCCTAATGTTATAAAAATAGCACTTATGGAACAAAAAAAAATGCCTGTTGCATATCAAAGTGATGTGAATAGAAAGACTCAGTAAAAACATTTATAGATTAAGTTGAAGAAATCTCCTAGATGGTAGAAAGTTAAAAGAAGAGAAAATAGTAGAGGATAAGAAAATCAGAAGAGACTTCAAAAGATCAAGCATCCAAGAGGGAAGATAGAGAAAGAATATTAACAATGTATTAACAAAATATGTCGAGAAAATTTCCTATTTAAAAAAACCCAAGATACTTTTGTTTATGCCAGTATGGCTTCATAGATATTTATTTTATTTATTGAATTATAATCAAATGCTACCACATCAGATAAAAATAGATTAAAAAAGACACATTTGTATAAAATTTTAGAACAAAGACAAGAAAAGGTTTTTAAAGAGACAGAAAAAAAGATCTTACTCTAAAGGTCAAAAATTATTCTTATTGAACTTTTTTTGTAACAGCATTGAAAGCTAAGAACAATATGATATTTTTAGCATAAAATGTTTCAAATGAATCTAAACAAGCTAAACTATCATTTGAATGTGAAAGAAAAACATATACATTTTTATACAGGCAATGTCTCAATTATGTACTCCAATGCACTTATTTTTGGAAGCCATAAGAAGATGCACATCTTCAAATCAAGGGAGTAAACCTGGAAGCAGAGGTCATAAATGTAAGCACAAAGCAACCACAAAGGAAACCTTAGGATAAAAAAGCACAAAGCAACCACAAAGGAAACCTTAGGATGAAAAAATCTTTCTTACCTTCCAATAAGGAGGCTCTGAAAGAGAGTCTTAAGAATATGAAAATTCATAGAATACTGAATGCATTTAGTATATTAATAAGAGAGTTGTATAAATGGAAAAGAATAGAATAAGTTAGTAATAAGTATATGGAAAACAAAGCAGAAAATTGGAGGTGATCATTAACTCCAAGGAAAACAAAAGTTCTGCAGTAAAGGAAGAGTTATTCATAGGTTACTATGAATAGCACTGGGTCACATAAAGTTGAATACAAAATAGACCAAAAATTGCTCTGTATATATTGGGATAAAAGGGAAATTAGAAGCGTGAATATGTGATGTAGAGGTAGCTGTATGACAGAGCTAAATCCTAATCTTCCATCATGACAGTCCAATGACAATTCTTACACTGTTAAAATATAGAAATAAAAATAAATTGCAAGGTATTTAAAGTATGGAAGAAAATATCAAAAGAATAAATTATAAAATTCAAAGTGAGCAGTCTTTAAGATTTAATAAGAAAACACAACTGTAGAGTTTCATTAATCTTTGACAATGTTTATAAATATTCATAAATATTAAAAAGTCAACAAAAAAAGAAAAAAAATAACTAATTGCAACCTCCTGCAAAAGTCCAAAGCTACTAAAATTGTTCTGGCTAATAGTAAGAGGGCATTTATTATGTGGTAAGTGCTGCTCCAAGTATTTCACATTTATCAACTCGTCCTTTTAAAGGTTATTCCCATTTAATGAATATGACGCTATGTTCAAAGAAATTAAGCTATGTTCCCAAAGCTACGCACAATGAAATGGCAGTGACAGAATCTGAGCCTAGTCAGTCTCTGGAGTACACATGTCTTTTTTTTTTTTTTTTAAAGATTTTATTTATTTGTTTGTCAGAGAGAGAGAGAGAGAGCAAGCGAGCACAGGCAGACAGAGCGGTAGGCAGAGGCAGAGGCAGGCTCCCTGCTGAGCAAGGAGCCCGATGTAGGACTCGATCCCAGGATGCTGGGATCATGACCTGAGCCGAAGGCAGCCGCTTAACCAACTGAGCCACCCAGGCGTCCCTGGAGTACACATATCTTAATAGCAATGCCCTGAGATCTTTCACATGGTAAAATCTATGACGGGGAATATACAATCATGTGGACAGATCCCTGGAGATAATGCAAGAACATCTGGGTCTATAGTTTGACTCTACCACTTACCAACTATGAAGCTTTTGACAAGGTAATTAATATCTATGGATTTTAGCTTTCTCATCTGTACTGAGAATAGCTTCTGAGTGTTGATATTAGAATGGAATAAGGTGATGTAGGGTCAAGTATAGGAAACAAGCTGTTATAAAGCTTTCACAGGAAATTGCATATAGTAGTCACTCAATAAATATTAACTGATTTGAATTAAACAGATTACTGAAAGAGTTATGAAGTACAATGTTATGTTAGTGCACCTGTAATTCCTAATTCTACCTATACCTTCTTCAGGATATCTGAAGAAACATCATGGATACCCTAAGTATAGTTAAACCACACAGATCTCCTGAAAAATTTAAGTAGAGTGTCTAAATTTCCTTATACATATATTATTTTTTCCCAGAATCAAAGTAGGACAGTTATTAGTTAAAACACCATGATATCCTTGACTTTTTTTCTCAAAATGCTCCTTTTCCAAAAATAGTTTGTTATTTGAAATTAATTCATGCATCTGACTTAATTGCACTTGTTAAAATTATTCTCTTGGGTTGTTCTGCATGAATAATAAGTTCAGTCAATACTTTTACACTCCAGAGATGAAATTTTGACAACTTTAAAATGAATTTGCTTCTAAATAATCAGAATCTATGAAACTTTCCTATAAAAGAGCCAAGTCTTAAGCATCCAGACTAAGATATTTTCATTGTTTCTGAACATTTCCCAGTGTCCAGAGAAACATTTGACCTCAGGATATTAATAGCACTTATGAGAAAATGGTGTTCTGTGATGATAAAATATTGGAAAATGATGAGTTAAAGTAAGACAGCTTTCTTTTCTGAGAAACTTTCCAGAGTCTCTAATGTGGTAACTTATGCTTGAATCTCCATAATGAAGAATAAAATGTGCACTGTTTTTCAAAATTAATTCAGCCACAGCATTTTTTAAAAAAAAATTTCTTTTGGTCTTTCTTTGTTGTTTGTCTCTGAAGTTTCCTTGAGAGACAATTTTGTCTCAGAAAAAACTTTGGAAACTGAAGTCCTAACTAATAGAAGCAGGAGGGTTGATGCCTGGTGGCTTATTTTTCAATGTTATGTTTTATTTTCAGTCCTTTCTTACCTACCTCCTATTCCATAAAGTTGACATTTCTCTCTACAAGTCAAATAAATAAGTTTTCCCCCATTACTCTTTATAACTTACTTTTAGTATTTTATACCAAGAGAAAGAAAAAAACATTCAGAAAACCTAAGATGTAAATGACTTGACATATAATTATATCTGAAACTCAATTAATATGAAACATCAACTTTTACCAAGAAAATTATTCTTACCCTTGAAGTTATAATATAAACCACATTAGTACTGAATAATGATTTAAACTGTAGGTACTAAAGTTTAGGTTAGAATCAGATCTGGGCACACGGTTCTCCAAGATTTAGTTTTGTAAGGGCTATAAAATGGAGAAGCAAGTCTGGCATGTTTTCTAATTTGGGTGGAGAAAGTCTTGGGGATTTTTCCTAATAATATTATATTCTTAGAGGATAAAGTAGACAGTAGCCATATAATTAGTTTCTAGAAAAGCAAATTTGTACAAATCTATTTTAGTTCATATATTAATTTTAAAAATTCAATACGAGAAACTAGATTAAAGAATTTAGTAGAAAATTCCCAACTTTACACAACTGAAATACTTACCTTCTGACTTCTGAAGTATAGAGAGCAAGAAAAAATAATCAAGTCTGTGTTTTCCATATCAACTACAATAACTCTTTTTATATTTAGAAATATATTTGATTCTAAACATATACAAGAGGATAATCTGGATCATTTACGGTCTGAAAAATATTTCACATGGGCTATCCAGATAAGTGAATTAGTAGATTTCATATCATGTATAAAATGGGCACCAGGGGCGCCTGGGTGGCTCAGTGGGTTAAGCCTCTGCCTTCAGCTTAGGTCATGATCCCGGGGTCCTGGGATGGAGCCCTGCATCTGGCTCTCTGACAGTGGGGAGCCTGCTTCTCTCTCTCTCTGCCTGCCTCTCTGCCTACTTGTGATCTCTCTCTGTCAAATAAATAAATAAAATCTTTTAAAAAAATTTAAAAAAATGGGCACCAAACCTAGTCAAAACATCTATCAGCTTCTGAGACATCCTGAAGACAATCGCTAGATAAAGAGCCACCCCAGAAATCTAGCCTAGTCTCTGTTTCTTCTTAAATCCCTTTCTATAGTATCTAAGGTTAACCTCAGTTATTGAGAGCAATGTTTTCCTTTGCTTAGTGACACTATAACCTACACCACAGATTCTCTACCTTTTTCTCTCTGAGTGAAGTAGAAATAAGCTTGACAACCAAAGTTTGCAGAGAAGCCTATCTTTCTCGTGCCAAGAGTAACCACAGATGTATCCTCTCTTATGGTAAAGCTAGAGCAGGAATCCCTAGAGAAGGTGTTAGGTTTCAAGAACCTGGAAGACATATTGGTTGTTGGGATTCTGTTATGTATGTAATGACAACAATATTTTTACTTCACATTTTCTTTGTAGCAAAAAAGAGAATATTTTATAATTCTGATATAATTCTTTATAATGTGTAATATTCGTGGAAATAAACGTTTCAGTGGTTCTCTCATTTTAACTTCATGCGTATAAACATCTTGACATTTTTCCTCTATGAAGGAAATATATCCTTCAACAAGTGCAGTACATCCATCTCATTTCTTCACAATTAAAGTTTAACTAAAAGCAAAAAGCTACTAATGCATGGCTAATTTTACAATGCAACCAGATGTTATTGTTAGAAGAACATCATCCATTGTTAGCCTCTGGCTCCAGCAACTGCCATCCAAAGAATGATGAGAAAGAAACAATTTGGAGAGCAAAAGCTGCTGTTTGCTGGGGGCACAGAACATGATAGTCAGTTGGAAGTCATTAAATTATAAGTGCCTCTAAGTGTGACACATTATCTTTCCAATGTATTTCAATTACAGATTACCTTCTATAAACATTTCTCATCATGAAATTACTTCAAATACTTAAGAAAATTTTTTAAAATATGATAATCTTAACTGATAGAATTTAATCTGCATTTATGGTTTTATTTAAAGTCTTTGGTTGGGATTCTTTCCATTTAACTGGAAATCAGAAAGACTAGTACATAGGGTCATAAATGTAAAATAAAGAATGACAGTCTTGGGATTTGTTTTACTTTGTATATGTGAGAACAGAAAAGACTTGAATATATGTCCGCCAAATATACAAAAGACCAAAAAATCAGTCCTATGACTGGGTATTTTTCAGAATTGATACCTTAATGAGCTTAAAATTTTATTTAATTATGCATATAATAAGGATAATATCTAATTTATATATATCTGTGATATGTTGCAAAAGATGACCATAGGTAATTCCTGTATCTGTACATATGTTTCCTTGAAATGTGACCAGCATTTTTCCATCAAGTGGTAGAGTCTATTTTCACTCCTGAATATGAGCTGGGTTTGAGATATTTGACCAACAGAATGTGGTAGAATTGATACTATGCAACTTCTGGATCCAGGCCTTGGGATTACTTGCTTTACCCCTTTCAGGACAACCTGTAACCCTGTAAAGAAGCTTGGGATAGGCTCCTTGAGGACAAGAGACCACTGGAAGGAGAGACCCAAGCACAAGTGCACCAGATGCCCAATGTGGGTATAGGGCTTTGGACCATCTAGCCTCCCTGGAGGCACTAGATAACTGCAGCTAAATATATGATTCAGGTAAGACTAGCAGAAAAACCACCAATTTAACCCAACCCAAATGCTACCTCACAGAATCATGAACAAATAAAGAGCTATCACTTTAAGCCACTACAATTCTGGAATGGTTTGTTTTGTAACAATGGATTAATAGGACAGCAATTTTTTTTTTTTACCAAGAAATTAATATATAGAATCTTTTACAATCACTTGAAGATATTATCTTTACTACTCTTTGCATAATTTATAAACTGTATATTTATGAAACTCTAATTTAAAATCCATTAAAAATGTTGCATCAGCTAACATTATGTATTGGATATCATTCTAAAATCATTTTCTGAATGGTTTTCATTACTCTTTTTCTGGTTTCCCTTTCCTCAACTAAGTTTTCTTTATATAGAATTTGTGTAGTTTCATTTTCTTCTGGCTAAGTATATTGTTCTGAGCTCTACTTAATGAATTTCATGATATTTTTGCAAAATGATATTTTTAGGGTTTTTTTTTTTTAGACTCTCTTGTCTTCTTTGGATGTGTTGCTTACACTTTTAGTGTCTTTGACATTCTGTCATCAGCTTCATTGTTTAAAATGTGAAATCTCATTGAGTATAGGATCAACCACAGAAGAATATTTCTTAGTTCTCTCCCCTCATCAGACACAGCTGCATTTCTGACAAGAGTTCTTGCCCACCCCTGCCCTGTCTCCATCAAGAATAATTTGTTCCTGTGAGCACACTGCCCAGATATGATACAAAGATACTGTTCTATACCCATTGTGCTGGGGGGGGGAGGGTAAACAGAGCTTCACAACAATATGAATATTTAGTAGACTTTACCTAATCTCTTTTAGTGCTCTTCAAATTATCCTGGATGGATCTTTTGATCTACAACAATGATACCTTTTATTCTATTAAAAGTTATATCTCCTAGAAAATGCACCGCTAACCCAGGTCTAAGACTCCATGAGTAACACCTCTTGGCTATGGATGATGACTACAACCAGATTCAAGTCTGTACAACTTTGGAATTGGTGATTAATATTGCTAGATACTTCCCAGGATTCTTTTACACTGTCCAGAATTTCTATTTGCTCTTTTTTGCAGCATGACTATACTAGCTAAAACAAATAATCACTCCCTGGGAAGAAGCTCTCTGATTTACTCTCAAGGATTATATGTTAATTAGGATCTCAGAAGAAAAGAGTTTACACACCCAGAGGGATAATTGAGAAGAATTTAATAATAGATGCTTTTCAGAGCTGGGGAGAAGATAAATCCATTACTGTCCCTAGGTCTTAAGTGACAAGTGAAGGGTATGGTCTCACACAACTGGACAAGGGCTGCTGTCATAGAAAGTGAGCCACTGCCAAAATAGTAATCTTTCATGAAGAAGGAATGGGTTTGAATAAATATCCCAGACACTCTTTCTTCCAGAGTTCTCATCTCTAGCTGATTCCTCCCATTTGCCAAATCCAACTAGAAGGCCAGAGGGAAAGGCAGTTCCGGACTCTTGCAACATAGAGCAGGATAGATAAGGATGGAATGGATATGGGGGAACATGGAGCAGGGGCATTCAAATGCTTCTGGAGAACAAGATGTCCTATCTGTATACCAAATATGGAGTGTTAGCAGAGAATTTAACTTTATTGTATATGCACATTAAATACATCAAAATAAAACCCTTGTAAGACTTGTTTTTCTTTAACCATAGAAAAGTGTGGGGATGAAGCCCAGGCTTTGAATGTCAGATCTGCTTTGAATCTTGGATTCACCATTTCTTAGCTGTATAACCTTGAGAAAAAACTTTTTTGTTGCTTTGTTTCTCTACCTATAAAATGGAGATATCTATATGTACTATATAGAATTATTGTAAAAATGACACAAAAGGATGGTTGTACACAATTTAGAACATGCTCAGAATTTAGTAAACTCTAAATAAATTTGAATTATTTTTTTCACTGAAAGTTATTAAACTTGGTAATCTTAATTATTGATTTTTTTTTTCTTATTTAATGACCAGGATTATTCCTGAATGTGTGGGTCTCTGGACTCCTGCATCTATTGATAATATTCTTTCAGAAACTGACTTCATTTTTTAAAAAAATAATAAATAATAATAGAGTTACTAGCAATTAAAAAACCAAAATAAGTTTTAAGCTATTATTATTACTAAGATTAAGATTATAATTATCTATTAGTAATAAGATGGAATATCAGCAACTTTGATTGCCAGTTTATAGAAAAGCTTATGACTTGGGTCCTGAGTCAATATAGATTAGATTCTTCACTCACAAGAATTACTCAGTATGTTTTAATTAAAATTCTTATTGTTGGGCACCTGGGTTGCTCACTGGGTTAAACCTCTGCCTTCGGCTCAGGTCATGATCTCAGGGTCCTGGAATCGAGTACTGCATTGGGCTCTCTGATCAGCAGGGAGCCTGCTTCCTCCTCTCTCTCTCTGCCTGCCTCTCTGCCTACTTGTGATCTCTGTCTGTCAAATAAATAAGTAAAATCTTAAAAAAAAATTCTTATTGTTGAATCCATAAGCTGAGGTGACTGGAACAACCCACATGTTAGTGAGAAGATATATATGGCGACTGGAGATGTATTAGAGACACTACAAAGAAACTGATATAAAGCATTTATTGAACTGAAAATTTTTACATTTGAAATTTTAGTAAAATGAATTCACATTAATATGGGCAGCATTTCTATAGTCACAACCTCAATCAGATATTGCTTTCTTTCTTTTCTCTTTTCAAAATTCTGGGATGAAATACAGTTTTGAAAATCTTCCCTATCACATTCACATGCTCTCCTTTATGATAAGCTCTCATGGGTGCTATTTAATAAATGATATAAGATACAAACAGTTAGATGAGTTTGGGATTAGAACAAAAGAAGTGATGGTCCAAAATGTTAACTTCAAAAAGTCACTAGAATGTTAAATGATGATTTATAAACAGCCAAACTTCCAACCTCTAAGAAAACCTGGGACACATTTATCAAAACTAATAGAGAGTAATTTCTTCAGGGTACTTTTCAAATGGCATTTCACCACTAGTTTTATTTTGATCTATTTTTTAAAACTTCAATTCCTCATGAAAACAAGTTGTATAGCTTATGGTATTACTCTAGCAAAATGATTTCCATAAATAAAACAAGATGCAATGAAAAAGAACATATATAATGATTAATGCATCAGACTTTTAGGCTTATGGTGACTAACTATAATTCCTAAGTCTGAAGTTATTGGAAAGAAAACCTCTCTTATGGAAATAGGCAACAAATCCCAAACTATCTGGGCAGCACAAGCAATTTACTTTCCCTTGACTTAAAGGATTGTTGTTTTATGGCCATTTTCCTCGAGTTTATTGATTTCATATGCAGTTTTGCACCATGACATAATGCATTTGGACTTCATACACAGAGACAGAAAGGATAACTAACATTTGTGTCATTTGTCAACCCAGAGGAATCAATGGGACCTGATCTCCACTTAGAGGTGCAAAGCAACAAGGGGCAAAATCTCTTCAATCAAAGTGCCTCAGGGACAAGAAAGATAAGGATATTGCAAAGAGAAGAAAAAAGTTAAGAAAAAGAGACGAACCATGAGAGACTGTGGTCTCTGAGGAACTAATTGAGAGTTTTGGAGGGGAGGGGTGTGGGGGTTGGGTGAGCCTGGTGGTGGGTATTAAGGAGGGCAGGTATTTCATGGTTCACTGGGTGTGGTGTATAAACAGTGAGTTCTGGAACACTGAAAAGAAATTTAAAAATAAATAAAAAATTAAAAAAAAGAAAAATGTTAAATGTTCGTTAAAAAATAAAATCATGTGTAAGTTTTTTGGCATCTTTAATCAAATGTCACTTTAGTGACATTGTAAATGCTTAGTCATTTGTGTGTGAATATTTGCTCTATTAAGAAAAAGGTATGGGTTCCTTAATAACTTCCAAAGGCTAATAATGTGTGTACCCAAAGAAGGTGGATGCACTTTAACAGAACATAAGTAGGAATGAAAATCTGCTATCACATCAAAGTTCTATAATACAAAAACTCCAATAATATTTTATATTTCATTTACCTATATCCATGTACCCTTTCAGTTCTGTCAACAACAACAAAAATGAAATATTCAGTAGAAAAGATAATACTCACAGGCAGAGTTAAGCAAAATTCTAAAGTTGGTGAAACCATTCTTTCTTCCTTCTAATGTTTCTTTGCCTGTATTTTCTTCCACAATCCTAACAATTATGCCCAGTAACCAGTGGTCTCATGTCATTCCACTGTTGCCCTCTTGTCATGGACTGAAAGTTCATATCTTCCCAAAATTCACTTGTTGAAATCCTCACCCCCAATATGATAGTATTAGGAGGTGGGGTCTTTGGAGTGATCAGGTCATGAAGGTGGAACCCTCATGATTGCTATTAGTACCCTTATAAAAGAGACTGCAGATAGCCATCTATGAAATAGGAAGCAGGTCCTCACGAAACTCCGAATCTGCCCAAACATTAATCTTAGACTTCCCAGTTTCTAGAGCTATGAGACATAAATACTTATTGTTTAAGCCACCTGGTTTAGGGTATTTCTGTTATAGCAGCCCAGGAAGACTAAGACCCCCCTCACAAACTGACCTAGCAAAGTATTTTATCTGCATTGCAAACTGCTTGCTCTACCCTAACCTGTTCTCAAAGAATTCGCTTCTCCTTATAGCCACCACGAGGAGGTAGGGAATACCCTGATCACATTGTTCCAGCCATAGATAATGGGAACACTGAGGAACTCTGGTTTAATCAGATCTAATGGGCACAGAGTGACTGATAACTCATGATTTATGTGACAGCTCCCTATCTCAGAAATTTGAAGCAATAGGTAGAGAAAGAAGAGTTACAGTAAAAGGTATATGCTTGAGTTAAAAAAGAGAAAAGGAAAAAAAATAATGTAGAGTTAGAACTGCAATGGCAAATATGAGTCACTTGTGTATGAGAAGTTACAAGGGAGAAAAACCTCAGAAGAAAAAAGTTAAGAGAGATGAATGCAATAGACTCACAGAAAGCAGAGCATGAAGAGAAATCCTATGACCCCAGAGAAGTGAGAGAAGAGCTTTAATCCTTCACGTTTCCATTTCTAGTTGCTATTCACATGAAGCCTAACTCTGATTTTCGCCTGGCCTTTGAGATCCATGGACTTGCTGTACTCAGGAAATGTCATTCTATTTTTCTGAAGGTAGTTTGATTGAATCTTTGTTCCTTATTACCAAACTACTCAATACATTATTCACCAAATTAATTTGGAAAACTAAAATAATTCTTGCAATTGTAAAGCATATTCTAATTCATTAAGATTTTCATAAGCATTATCCTGTTTTATCCTTATAACAAGAATGTGAGGTAAGCAGGACGGGTACTGATATCTTCATTAAAATGAGAAAATGGAATTTCTGAAAGCTGTAGTAATTATACAGACTCTCAAGACTTAATAGGAGTAAAAATAGGACCGGCACCTTGAATTTGCTGTCAGTTTTGTCACTGAATTATATCTGAACACACACACACACACACACACACACACACACACACATGCAGACACACAAGCATGACAGGATTTCTAGGTCATTTCATCTTTTACCTTTAAAATAATAAAAAAAAATTGATCACAATTAGAAGCATAAAACTGCGTTCTAGCTCTTTGGTCACCTTCTCTGAAAAAAGCCCTCAGATTCCTCTTTCAAACCTCTGATCCTCTGCACATACTGTCCCTCTAGTCGTCCACATAATTTCTGTTTCCTCTCTGCCTCTTCTAACTGGCCTTGCAGGCATATTCTGTGGCCACTGCTAATGAGAGCGGCACCTACACGGACCATGTTCGTGAGAGTGCTGTTGGCTGTGGAAAGCAGTGTTTACAGCTCTCCCCACACCGCAGCTGCCGTGTGGGAACGCTGATGTCCACAATCTGGAGACAGCTTCACAGCAGCTGCATGTGCCAGAATTTCAAGGAGCAAACATCCGCTGAAGTCAAAGAGCTCTGAGTACACCCGCCGGTGACCAATACAAACACTACTGTCGGCGCAATTTTCTGTTTCTGTTGGAGACTCTTTCACAGCAAGGCTGCTGGCTCTTCTTTAGGGTCTTCAAAATTTTAGGGACATGACACGTGAAGAGCACATCCTGGGCTTAGGCAAAGAACACTGTGACACAAGTGAACTCCTTCAGCTCTGAAGCAAGTCTTGTATCACTTGTGCAGTTTGAGAAAAATCATAAATTATTGTCGTTCATCCACACCTTCATTCAACAAATACTGATCAAGTACTTATTATGTGTAGCCTTTGAGGTGGTGAAGCAACAAACCATACAGACCCATTCCTTGAATCGGTCATATCTAAGTTCTAGAATAACAGATTCTGATAGCTCACTATTCCCTTTTGTCAGAACAGAACTGACTGTATCAAACATGTAAACTTATAACCTGGGGAAGCCAGAAATCCATAGAAACATCTATGCCTACTGGGTGATGCTAGGAGCAGAAGGGCTTTCTCCTTTCCTTTTCAGACTCTGAAAGGAAAATATGGCATAGAAACCTCTCACACAAATCATATAAGCAGTAAATTCTGTGGTACATCTTATTGGGCAAATGTTTCCATCTACTTTTGGAGTAAACGCAGCTCAGAAGTTGCGTCATAGTGTATTAAAGGTGTTAGTGAGTTGTCTGACTAGAGGTCCTGACTAAGGACTTTGTCACTGAAGAGGCAATGTGAACTGAAGCCCTGGACTACACAGAAGATAGCCTGAGTCAGACACGTAAGGAAATCAACAATTATTCTCAGGTGGTCCCCAACTCCGGAGGATCACAGCCAAGGACCTGTCGTACTGACAGAGATACACATCCTGGAGATCATACCAGCAAACCCTTACAGAATGCCGAAGGGCAGAGCAGCACCCTTCATTTGTCACTAGTCTGCTTTTCAGCAGAGGCCAGTCACACTTAACTGGACACCAGTCAGGAACCTGAGAACCTGCCTGGATTAACGGACTTCTAGAGAGCTACCCACCTCCTGCTTATCACATATGGTGCTACTCGTCCCTCACATCCAGACACCATCCTAGAAAGAAACAATAAGAACTTGGAGATAAAGGGAGAGTGAGAAATTTGTAAAGCTTTCCAGTTCATCTAAATGAGAATAAGTCAACTAAAGATACTATTTAAATTATAAGATAAGCGACATATACTAAGTTTAGTTCAGAGTTGCTCATGGGCGGGGAATGGGGAGAGGATATTGTGAAGAAGATCAGATAATTTAATAGAAAAATTAAGAAGCCATGTATTTTGTACATAACTTAGGGGAGTGGAAACAAATTTGTAAACCTGTATATTATCTTGAACTCAAGAGAAGAAATACATTTGTGAAAAATGGATCACCGCTTTTTTTTTTTAAATTTATTTGACACAGATCACAAGTAGGCAGAGAGGCAGGCAGAGAGAGAGGAGAAAGCAGGCTCCCCACGGAGCAGAGAGCCCGATGTGGGGTTCGATCCCAGGACCCTGAGATCATGACCCTAGCTGAAGGCAGAGGATTTAACCCACTGAGCCACCCAGGTGCCCCGGATCACCGCTTTTTATAAAAGTTATGTGTGGACTTTTATTTCAGGTACATTTTAAAATATCATTATTGGTTCATTAAAATAAAATTTAAATCTAAATCATATTATTAGCTAAACCACATAGTAAATAAAACTTCCAACTGAAACCATTTCAGTGTATGCCTATTTGTGCACTGTTATCCTTATTACATAGTGTCTATAATGTATAGAGAGATTGCTTATGATTCCAGGTTATGATTTTTGTGGGAGGATAAAACTCTGAAGTATTATTTGAAATTTTCCTTATTGGTGTCCAGTGGGCCCACCTGCCATTTAGCTATCTGGGTCACTCCAATGGCCTGTTTCAGGTAATGGATGCTACAACAGAATCTGAGACCAAGGAAAACAATTCTTGGTGTTTTTATTTTCCAAATATTGGCATTGGAGTTAAGGTCTTAGATTTGTTGTTGTTTTGGGTGAGGCCCAAAGATTTGAGCCCTCAAGTCTCTAGGGATGAAGTTTAAACCACAAGAAAAGAGTGAAAAGATGAGCAAATGAGCCAGATTTCCTCCTCCCTCATGCCCACAAGAAATACAAAGTCTAAAGCTCAGGGAAGTATATCAGGGGATATGGTTCTGTGGACTTCTATAGGAGAGACAAGAGGAAAGGCAATGTGGACATGACTGAAGTCTGCACTGAGGGATTGTCCGTTCTTCAGCCAGGTCATAACTGTGCATTTTCTCCCTTCCAGGGAGTCATGTGGGAGAGAAGCCAGTGTCCCAGACCATCACAGGAACATCAAAACTACATCACCATGTTAAGGAAGCACATCAGCAGTGATTTTCAGTATTATTCAAAAAAAAGACTTCCCTTTCACAGCAGTCAGAATATCTCTCATCATTTACACAGTAGCACTGACACCGGCCTGAGCCCTGACACTTGGATCAACCCCATCTGTACCGCCCTTCCAGAGCAAACAGCCCTGCCTAGTCAATAGTCCAAGGGTCCCCTTCAACTCCAGAGAGCAGATGGAAGCCCTGGACGCCTGCGCTCATGTACACTGGTGTCAATCACTTCAAACCTCCCTTGAGCCTGAAGTCATATATCTTTATAAAATGAGCTGCCTTTGAAAATAGAGTTTGACAGCCTGACAGTGGTATTTAGTGAACAACAAACATCACGCCTCTAAATATCTGTAGTAAAGAGGAAAGTGTTAAAGAGGGTTTTCTCTTGAGGGAGGAGTTCTTACCCATCAAAACTGTGAATAGATAAAGATAATGACATAGGGGGAAATGAGAACTTGTAACCCTCTTTTACTGCTACTGCTGAGCACTCTCTCAATTTTTAAAAATATCATCTATCTAGATAGTGGTCTTCTTTTTCCTGCTCTCCCTTGCATTAGGGTTTTCCATATGCAGTATACTGACCATGTGGGAACTCCTCTTATATTCCCCAGCTTACCTCTGACATCAGGCTCTATTCTGGCAGGCAGATTTTATTCATACCTATAGCTTTCTGCTCCCCTTTTCCTGGGACCAGTCTTTGCCTCTGGACTGTGTCTGGCAGGGAGTTAATGCCACCAGGAACACTGCTCAGCAAATCAATGGCAGTGGGTAACTAGTTCGGTCTTTTCTTCTCTTGGTGAAATAATGCTATGAAATCTCCTAGAGGGCCCAGGGAAGGACTGAGCTTCCATTTCCCACAGTGGTAACCCACTCATTAATACAACTGTATTGGCTTTCCTCACCTGTTAACTCCTTCACTGTGTTCCCCAAGATCATCTTCCAGATACTCTACTTGTGCTCTAAAAAAAATTTTTTTTTAAAGATTTTATTTATTTATGTCAGACAGAGAGCAGGAGCGAGCACCGGCAGAGTGGCAGGCAGAGGCAGAGGGAGAAGCAAATTCCCTGCTGAGCAAGGAGCCTGATGTGGGACTCGATTCCAGGACGCTGGGATCATGACCTGAGCCAAAGGCAGCCGCTTAACCAACTGAACCACCCAGGCGTCCCTCTACTTGTGTTCTAATATTTGCTTTAGCACCTGCTTTTGAAGGACCCGAATTAAGAAATGCACATTGTGGAGTTGATATATCCATGTATCACAGTTCCAAATATCTTTAGTTGTAAGAAATATGATGTATTGATACAAATTATCCCTAAAACAAAAACACTGTTTTTATATCTTCAACTTTATAGATTTGATTATGAGTCTTTTTTTTTTTCACTTAGTAAGGAAATTGCAATAAATGGCAACTATAGCAACTGTGGGAAGCATGAAACCTCAAAAACTAAGATTAAGTGCAAGCTGTTTGCCTCAGTATATTATTCTTTCATACTTACACTGTCCATACCATTTCCTCTAAACATATTTGTTTTAGGTTCAAGTTTATCTCAAAGCCGGATGCCTATCATTTTCTATAAATAGCTATCATACTTGTCCTCTAAATCCCTTTACAGCACTCCAAAGTTATGAAGTTCTCATCAGGGTAAAGCACAAGGGAATGTGAGTTTGATTTTGTTGAGTTAGAGTGATCTGTCCTTGGGAAATGTTTGTTATGTTTAATTATGTACCAGTGTGTCTTCATGAAGCATTTTCTGTGCTAAAGCAATATTGATCTACTTCCTTTTCTATCTAGGTATTCTATTTCACAGATCACTGTAGACATGTCAGGCATTCCAAGAAATGTAAGTCTACAGAAAAATATATAGGGCCCAAAGGAAAAAAAAAAGAACATCAGTTTCTGTTCTTCTATTTTGGCATTAGTCCACTGAAAAAATATGAAGGAACAAGGGTGAGTTTTTTTTACATTGCATACTAGAAAGCTCTGAGAGTCTGTGAGGTGAAAATGAAAAAAAAAATATCCAATGAGAGCAGAGAGAGCATTTTGAGATCAACTTACATAGCTCCACTCCTGGGGCTAGGTTGCCCTGGTTATGATGGACAGGTGTCTGTAGGCTCCTTCTTTAATTCACCTTCACTTGTGGAGCTGAAATGGCACTTGTCATTCCAACCACATCTAATGTCATTTGGAGACTATAACAGAGAATAAAAGAAGAACAAATACTGAAATAGGATGGCAGCTGGCATAATTCAAGGTGAATCTCACACTTGGGGATAGTCTGTCTTTATAAGAAGGTAGTGTAAACAATAGCTATAATTTGTGTCAGAGCACATTCTTGAGATCTTTTAAATTGATGATAAAATTGGGAACGTTATTAATAAAAACGATTAACGGGAAAAAAGAACTGAGGATAACTGACAAGCAAAGACATTTAGTAATGGAATATGACACTCTTTGCTTCTAGGTCACTGGTTCCAATTCAGCTTAAATCAAAAGCAACTGAAAGCTGTGATCATATAATGTGTGCTTACTGGGTTGTTTGAAAGTATGATGGTCTTAGTTCAGGGAAGACATGTCCACTGTAGCAACAACTATATCACAGCATCAGTCATAGCTTTTCAACATTTTTAATTGCTTTGCAATTATTTTAAAACTAGGTATTTCTTCTGACTAGATTTTTTCCTGCTATTTCTTACTCAGATTTCAACATTGTCAAAGAGGTCCCTCAAAAACCGAGTAGCAATATTTTCCCCTGAGATTTTGGGGATTGACTGGTGGGTGACTTTGGTTTTTTTTTTTTTTTTTCTCTATGGCAACTACTACCTTTATGACGTTTTTACTTTAAAGATTTATTTATTTATTTATTAGAGAGAGCATGAGAGTAAGAGTGAGAGAGAGAGAGAGAGAGAGAGAGAGCACAAGTAGTGGGGAGGGACAGAGGAAGGAGAAGACTCCCCACAGAGCAGGGAGCCCAAGGCAGAATTCAATCCCAGGACTCTGGGATCATAACCTGAGCTGAAGGCAGATGCTCAACTGACTAACTACCAGGCACCCTGAGTTTTTACTTTAAAGTAGAAAAAAAAATGGCGCTCTGGTCATTTGAAAGGAACTTGCTTAAAATGAGGGGACTCTTTCTCTTTTCCTTACTCTCCCCCCACCAGTCCCCACACCTGCTTAAAAAACATGGCTTGGGTTTCTTGATAATTTTAGAAATGTGGCTACAAATATTTTTCAAAAAGGCCATCTAGATTCTCTCTATGCCTAGCTTAACACTGAGTTTCTTCAGAGAACTATCAGACTTTAAATATAATGACCGGCAGCTATGTGAATAGGCAGTGATACTATGGGAAGTCAGGTACCTTCTATATAATACAGGCACACAATAGCAATGTAGAGTTTACTTTACCAAACCCTGGGGCAACAGCATTTTTAAAAAGTAAATAGTTACTTATTCCAGCCCAACATGAGGAAGTCAAACTTAAAAGGTACTAAACAACTCTAAAGACAATTATTTTTCAGCTATGAATGAAAGTATTCCAGATAATTATCAACCCTAAATATACTCTACATATGATGTTCCAGACAACATTTGCACCTGGAAGGTTTTGACAGTTAATGTCATTGGAAAGTATTAAAAAGGAATAGTAGATAAAATGAGGCCCAGATCACAGAGGTAATGTTGCATAGTCTTTTGTGTCCACAAAGCTTGGAATACTGGCTCCATCATTCATTACTGCATGCTCTGGCAAAAAAGTAATCTCTCTAGACTCAATTTTTAATCCTTAATTTCTAATGCATAATCTATAAAACTGGCCGTAACAGTATCAAATTTATTGGGTTCTTGTGGTTTTATAGACAATATAGACATGATGTAGATATGATTAATATTAGCTTGATTCCATTTGAAGTTTGAATTTAAATATATATGCATTTTATATAATATTTTGGCAAGGATGTGGAGAAAAGGGAACCCTCTTACCATGTTGGTGGAAATGCAAGCTAGAACAGTCCCTAGAGAAAAGGGTATGGTGGTTCCTGAAAAAGTTAAATATAGAGCTATCCTATGCCCAAGCAATTACACTGCTAGGTACTTACCCTAAAGATACAAATATAGTCATCCGAAGAGGCACCTGCACCCAATGTTTATAGCAGCAATGTCCACAATAGTCAAACTATGGAAAAAGCCCAACAACTTAGATGGAACCAGAGAGTATTATGCTAAGCAAAATAAGTCAATCAAAGAAAGACAATTATCATATGATTTCACTCATATGTGGAATTTAAGAAACAAAATGGAGATCATAGGGGATAGGAGGGAAAAACAAAAGAAGACAAAATCAGAGAGGGAGAGAAACCACAAGAGACTCTTAACTACAGGAAACAAACTGACCATTGCTGGAAGGGAGGGAAGTGGGAGAATGGGATAATAGGGTGTTAAATATTAAGGAGGGCACGTGATGTAATGAGCACTGAGTGTAATATGCAACTGAGGAATAACTGAACTCTGCATCTGAAACTAATGATACACTAAATATTAGTTAATTGAATTTTAATAAAATTTGAGAGAAATAAATTAGATTTTACACAAACTGCAAATTCTCTTTAGTATGCAAAACCTAAACTCAAGATACTAATCTCCTCTGACCATTCTGGATAGTATATAAAAATCTATAGTTTATCACAAATAAATAAACACTGCCTAAATAAACAAAAATGAACAAAAACCCAATAAACCAATAGAGAAAAATAAGACCTAGAGAGGAGGGGACCCTAACTACTACTATGCAATTAATAGTCATTTTATAATCAATGCACACATGTACATGATTTGTAATTTTCTCTGCATTTACGGTGAGTATGTGTACCTATGTATATGTGTGTGTTTAAGATAAGTCTAAATAAGTTGTTTCTACCCCATTAGGTTTATCCTTTTCATCTAATTTGTTGGTAACAACAAATTAGCCCTAGCCAAAGCTCCTCCTTCAGGATCTTTCAAATAGAGGGAGAGACACAAAGTGCCAAATGAAGATTTCAATATGGGTCATTCTTGATGCGGTGGCAACTCCCAGTAATGCTATACTGTAGAAGCTGGCTGCAACGTAAGGCAAAATAGAGACATTTCCTTCCTCCCTGAATCTCCTCTTGGTACAGCTAGGGCTGCAAAGTAGTTTTCAAGTACATCTATCTGCAAGCTTTCAGGCAATTCACAAACCAGGTCACTTGACGAGTGGAGAAAGATGGAGTCCCTGACTCAGATGTAGTTTCTGCCTTCACTATCTACTAGCTATGAGACTGTGTGAAAGTCACTTAACATCTCTGTGTCTCAGTTTTCTCCTCTATAAAGACCTATTCCACAGGGCTCTGGGAACAACTTCATGAGTTAACACATGTAAAAACTCTTAAGAAGTCATTGCCTTCCTTCCTGTATGTTGAGAACTGTGAGGATGGAACATGTTCTTGGGCTTTGAGGCTTCAGCCACCAGGACAATGCTTGTACCAACAAATATTAATAACTTTATCTTCATTATTAAAGATTAAGTAAATTGTCGGAGAGAGAAGATACAGTGTTCACTCCCTGTTTTCCTGGAGTGAGCAGAACCCCTGCCCTCTTTGAAAGAGGAGGAATGAGAGACATTTGCTGTTTTCCAACCTCAAATAATCATTTCATTAGCTTTTTTCTTTTTTTTTTAAGATTTTATTTATTTATTAGGTAGAGAGAGAGAGAGAGCGAGCACAGACAGACAGAGAGGCAGGCAGAGGCAGAGGGAGAAGCAGGCTCCCCGCCGAGCAAGGAGCCCGATGTGGGACTCGATCCCAGGACTCTGGGATCATGACCTGAGCCGAAGGCAGCCGCTTAACCAACTGAGCCACCCAGGCGTCCCTCATTAGCTTTTTGAAGCTCCACAGTAAAGGCATCTTTTCAGTGTTGTGAAATATCGCACCCTGAAATGTGCGCTTTGTCTTACTCCTTTCTCTCTGTCCTGGAAAAAACAGGTTAAGTGTGCACTTCACAGGAAGCATATCAGAATCTAAAAAGGAAATGCTCCTGTCTGGCTACTTTACGCTTCGCTAAAAAAGATAAATAAATAAATAAATAACAAAAAAATACGTCCATATAAGCTCCTGCATTGAGAATTTCACTTCCTAGAATTATGATGGAAAAAGTTTTTTTGAAATATTAAAATCCATGAACTCAGTGAGGAACCTAATGAAGTGCTATAGCTATGTGTTATTTAAAAATGCATGTTTTTAAAATTCACAAGATTAAATGGATTGAATTAAAAGTATTTGAATCATTTCCTGGGACTTATGGGGAAAAATTAAATTCAAACAGATTTACAATAGGCAAAGGCAAAATTCTTTTTTCGGTAGTGAAAGTTAACAGTACTGACTGAGTTCAATTTTGTGTGTGTGTGTGTGTGTGTGTGTGTGCGCGCGTGCGCGCACTGTCTTACCTGATCATTCCAACAGCTTTGGGAGCTAGGATGCTGTTAGCGTTTCTTGTGTACATGAGAAAATTTAGCCTCAGAGAGTTTGTTGTAGTTGCTCTGGTCACACAGCTAGAAAGTGAAAGAGGGTGGAATAAAATCACAGGGCTCCTCGTCTCTTTCTGTCTCACTCTATGCTGCCACTAAGCAGTTACGATTTCATTGTTCTTTTTACTGGGCATTGGATTAGATGTTTTATTCTGCAAATATCTCTCAGAAATTATAGTGGAAACGAAGAGAGGGTCATTCAATTCAACACATATTTATGGTATACCTATTATGCTGTCTGGCAATACATTCTCCTTTTATAGTTCTCAGCTACACAGAATGAGATCAGCCTACAGGATGTACTAGCCTCTGTAAAGAACTGTTTGCTTAGCATGTCAACTGCTGTTGCTCGTATAGCAGGGATCTAAGGCTAAATGTCTTCTAAATAGAAAACTGAACCCATAAGGTGGTATACTAAAACACTAGCGAGCCAAGTAATAGATCTTCTTAACATAGTTGCGGGTTATTCCAACAATATCTAAGCCCTTTGAGTGTAGAAAGATATGTCACCATTTTAAAGGTATTTCTATTTTGTCAAAGATCTAGAGATTGAATAGTAGATTCAAACCTTGGGGCCCTTAGCACACATCTTACGCTGACTGGCATGATGTTGAAAGATGCCGAAGTGGAAATCTGGCTTATTGCATTCCTCTATATTCCCCATAGTTATGAAAAGGTCACAGAAAGACCCTATCTTCTTGAGAAATATTTGTGACTAGGTATGTGTTCAACATTCCTTGGTAAAGTAGAAAAATCTGGACACATACTTTAATTTTAAAACTGGTTAGATAATAAATGAGTCACATAACTAATTATAATTACAAGAATGTTTATAATGAAAATACAGGTATTATAGAAGTAGGTATAATCTTATGTCTTCCATTCTAAACTTCTTCATCATCTCTTACACACTACTACAGTGGACTTCTAACAGATCCACCTTTTCTACTTTTGTCCCTCTCCAGTCTGTTCTCATGGCTATCTACTGTCATGCTTTAAAAATATATGTCAACTCTTTTTTTTTTTTTTTTAAGAATTTATTCATTTATTTAGAGAGAGAGAGAGAGTGAGTGAGAGTGAGCAAGCATGAGTGGGAGGAAGGGCAGAAGGAAAAGGAGAAGCAGACTCCCCACTGAGCAGGGCCCAGGACCCTGGGATCATGACCTGAGCTAAAGGCCGACGCTTACCTGACTGAGCAACCCAGGTGCCCCTCTTTCCTTTTTTAATGTATAAATACTTCAGTGATTGCCTATCATAAGCATAAAACCCAAACTCCTTACCATGGCTACAAGGATTTCCATGATATGGTTCTAGCCTGGCATACCAGTCTCAATGCATATCACTCTCCTTTCTTCACACTCTATGCGAGACATAGGTTTTCGTTTGACAAACTACCAAGGCTTCTCCTACTTCAGGGTCTTTGTACAGGCTGATCTTTCAGCCACTTCATGCAGCTGATTCATTAATACCCTTTAGGTTTCATGTCCATTGGGTAGCTTTTCCTGAGCTAAAGTGGACTGACATCCCCCTAACCTACACTGCCAAGTACAAGATCAAAAGGACTTTTTAATTTCAACTTTGCTTTGTGGATCTAGCTGCTATAGTAATTTATCTAGCTGCACTCCCCACATGCTACTTAAAATAAAGTTTTTTTTAAATTTGTTTTTGTTTTTAACACATATTAACGAAATTATTTGAACTAACCTAATAAAGAAAATATATAGAAAAAAACATCATATTCAAAGATCTGGAAAATTTTAGGCTTTTTAATAAAGTATAAGATACATACAGATACAGATCAGGAGTATACAAATCGATCGACTTTTACAAATTGAACAGACCCTTATAATCAGTATCCAGAGCAAGAAACAGAACATTACAACTGGGGAAGTTCTACCACTGCAAGTCCTAACAAGTCCCTTTCCAAATATCCACTCCCAAGTTACAACAGGTTCATGTAACACTATACCATGATTCTGCCTGATTCTGTAATTTTTATAAATAGAAGCATATACTCTTGTCTATCTGCTTCAAAATTGTATTTGTGAGATTAATCCTTATCTTTGCCTATGGTTATAGTTTGTTTTCATTCTACACAGATAGTATTCCACTGTGTGAATGTTATAATTTATGTATTTGTTTTACCATTTATGGAGTGTAGTTTTCAGCTTTTATTTATTACAAATAGTGTTCCTATAAATATTTTCCTATACATCTTTCAGTGAATATATATACCTATATCTCAGAGTGGAATGTTGGGTTACAGGGCATGCATTTGCCCTATATATATTTGACAATGTGTGTGTGTATATATACACACATTATATATACTATACACAATGTATATACACACATTTATATACTATATATATATTATATATATTATATATAATATTGTATTGTATATATACAACATGTAGCTAAATTATCAAACTCAAATTGATTGTCCCTAAATGATCTTCATGCATTTTTAATCAGCCTAAATTTCCCCCTAATTTCTCTACTAGATTATAAAAGTTTGATCACATTACTATTAGTGTCCAAACTAAATTCTCTCATATCCAGCCTAAATTTCCCCCTAATTTCTCTACTAGATTATAAAAATTGATCACATTACTATTAGTGTCCAAACTAAATTCTCTCATTATCTCATAGAGAGGACCTCAATCCTCTCTATGGGTCTGGGCACATGCCCTCAGGCTAGATGAAATCCAGCTTGGGCCTACCTCTGTTCTTTGCTTCTCCCATCTTAGCTCATGTTTTTCTACTCCACTCAACTGTTCCCTGGACCTTATTTACAACATGCCACTCAGGTCAGTATTTCACACTGTTTCACTGCTTCTAGGAGATGTTTTCCACTGCTGATATGACCATCATGATGATATGACCATCGTGCTGTTCTGAACCAGCAAAACCACCTGCCCCTGTTACCTTATGACACATTGCGAGACTCCAAACATGATGCCCCACGAACAGAAAACACCCTGGCATAAGGACTGCTCAGCTATCTGATGGAGAACAAGACAAAGAAAGTTCCTTTTCCCTCTCTTGTGTTATTTTAATTTATAGCATGGTGGTGTCTAGGATTTTCATCTATTGTTAATAAAGCTAATATGAACACTGGCATACAAGTCTGGGTGGAACTAAGCTTTTATTTTTCTTGGTAAATTCCTAGAAGTGCAATAGTTCTGGTATATTGAAGATGAGTATTCAGTATTTTAAGAAATTGCTAAAAAGTTTTACAAAGTGGTATTCCACTTTTATGTTTTGATAAGTAGTATATGAGATTTCTAGTTGTTTCACTTACATTCCATTATACTTGGTACTGTCAATTTTATTTATTTTAGCCACTCTATTGAATGTATAGGGGTAACTCATTATGATTTATATTTTCCTTATGAACTTATGTATATTATCTTTTCATGAGCTTAATTGTCATCCCATTTTATTTTCTTTTGTGACATGTTCAAATCTTTATGCCCATGTTAATTGACTTATTTATTATCATTATTAATGAATTATAAATCATCTTTATTATTCTCAATAATATAAATTTATCCAAAATACATTATGTTTTTGGTACTATTATAAGTCATTTTCCAATTACTAGCTGCTTTGTATATCTATATTCACATTATAAGGCTTGCTTTTTAGTTTCTTAATGGTATCTTTTGAAAAGCTAAATGTCTTAATTGTCATGAAGTCTCATGTTTCATTTTTTCTTTTGTGGTTTATGCCTTTTGTGTTCCATCCAAAATAATACTGCCTAATCCAAGTTTTCAAAGATTTTTCCTGCTATAAGTTTTATATTACATTTACAATTAGGTATACATTTTGATTTAATTTTTGTGTATTTTGTATAATAATGTTTCATGTTTATCTTTTCTAGATGATTATCCATTTGTTCCAAATCAATTTCTTAAAGACCTTCTCTCCCTCATTGAATTGCTTTGGGAACTGTGACAAATATCAATTGACCATGTATGTATAGGTTCTTTTCTGGATTTACTATTCTGTTCTACTAACCATTTGATATATCTATTCTTTAACCAGTGCCATGAGGTCTTCATTACTATAGTTTCACAGCAAGTCTTGAAATCAGGTAATGTATGTCCTCTTACTTTGTTCTTTTCAAAAATTACTTTGGTCCTTCTGAGTTGTTTGCATTTTCACATAACTTTTAGAGTCAACTTGCTGATCTTTATCAAAAAAAAAAGGTGGTTAGGATTTTGATTGAGATTGCGTTAATTCTATAGATCAATTTAAGAAAAATTAACATGTTAACAAGGTTTATTCTTCCAATCCATGAACATAGGAAACATCTCCATTTATTTGGGTTTTTAATTTTTCTCAATAATGTGCTATATAATTTTCAGTGTGTAGCCTTGCTTATCTTTTGTTAAACTACTAGTTATTTTTATATTTTGGCACTATTGTGACTAGAATATTCTTTATTTTATTTTCTAATTATTTTTGTTATTACATAAAAATGGAGAGTCTTATGTATTAAATTTGTGGAAGCTAAACTATTACTTTTAATGCAGTTGACCCTGGAACAACAGGGGTTTGGACTATGTGTTGGGGGGGCCCACTTTATATATGATTTTTTTGGACACAATATTGTAAATGTATTTTCTCTTTCTTCTGATTTTCTTAATGATATTTCTTTTCTCTAGTTTATTTTATTGTGAGAATACAGTATAGAATACATATAACATATATAATATGTGTTAATAAACTGTTTATGTTATCAGTAAACCTTGGTCCACAATAGGCTATTTGTAGTTGCTTTGTGGGAGTCAAAATTATATGTGGATTTTGGACTATGCAAGAGGTCAGGACCTTACCCCTTGTTTTTCAAGGGTCAACTGTAGCTGCTTTGTGGCATCCTTAAAATTCTGCTATGTGAACAATAATGTCTTAGACAAATAAAAACATTCTTACTGTTTTGCTTATTTTTTTAAATTGCTATATCATTCATGTCATTCATTTCCTTTTTGCAATACCTAGGACCTCCAGTACAAGGTTGGATGGTAATAATGAGGGTCGACATCTTCTCTTTATTCCTAATCCTAGGGAGAAAGTATCAGATATTCATCCTTAAGTATGAGGTCAGCTGTAGGTTTCTCATAAATGGCCCATATCAGTTTGAGGAAGTTCTCTTCTATTGTATGTGGCTCAGTTTTAAAAATGGCATGCTGAATTTTGTTAAATTCACTTGGCATCTATTGAGATGATCATACGGTTCTTCTTATGTTGTGAATATTGGGAATTACATTGAATTTTGAATGTTAAACTAATCTCACATTACTGAGATAAGTCCAAGTTGGTTATGATATGTTGGCCTTTTTACATATCGCTGGAATTGATTTGGTAATACTTTGTTGTGGATTTTTGTATAAAGAGTCGTGAAAGATATTTATTTGTAGTGTTTATTTCCTTAAATGTATTCATCTAGTTTTGGTATCAGGTTAACAATGACTTCATTAAATGAGTTGGGAATTATTTCCTCCTCCTCTATTTTCTGAAAGAGTTTGCACAGAATTGGTATTTCTTTCCTTAGATGTTAGAGAGAATTCACTAGGGAAGCCACATGGGACTAGACTGTTCATTGATGGAGCATTTTAAACTACTTCTATATTTTCTAAAATTGTTGTGCTTATAACGTTCTTTCATGTAAATATGTTTTCTTTTTTCAAATTTTTATTTAAATTCTAGTTAGTTAACATATACTTTTACTATATTTTATTTATTTATTTGTCAGAGACAGAGGGAGCATAAGCAGGGGGAGCAGCAGGCAGAGGGAGAATCAGCCTCTGTGCAGAGCAAGGGGCCTGATGTAGGACTCAAGCCCAGATCCTGGGATCATTACCTGAGCCAAAGGCAGATGTTTACCTGACTGAGGCCCCAGACATCCCATTTTTACTATATTTTAATTATGAACACTTTCCCATTTGTTTTTATGATATAAAGTCATGATATTTACCATAGAGATATTTTCCACTTGAATTTTTTTTTTTTAACCTAAGAACACAGAATACTCCTGAGGGTAGGAACAATGATATATTTGTATTTGTTCTCTAATGTTTAACACAGTATCCTGTGCAATAGTGTTCAGTAAATATTTATTTAAATGAGTGAAAATGAGAACTGACAAAATGGTCAGTGTTGACTTTAATCTACTCATACCCCCCTAAGTCATAGCATTTTCATTCATAACATGGATGAGTGCATATGAATATTATTTAGGTTCTAGTCACTTTTGAAATCCCCTGAAATACACTTGGATGTAAGAAAAGAAGAATTCAACAAGAATGACTTTGTCATTCATATTTCAAAGTCTCTCATCCACACAGATTTCAGTCCTTCTCTCTTTTTTAATTGTTTTTAGGTGATTGTATTAATATATGCATGTGTCTCTATTCTGGATCTGTGGTAGTTTTTTATTCTATATTTTAATCATAGAGTTTATAGATAAAAGAGACTAAAGGGGATCTAATCAAAGCCCATCACTGTGCAAAACAATAAATTGTGTCTCAAAGAAAATAAGTGTTTTTCCTCTCCTGTTAAGTGACCTCTTGTTAAATGCAAAAGCCTTTGAGTAACAGAATAGAAAGGTTACTAGTGGTGAGAGTAGAATTAAGGTATTTGAAGCTTCTCTCTTCCTCCCTCATGTCCAATTATCTTTCAGAGCAGAATATTAAGACCAAATAAGATTTATAAGATAACTGTGTGTGGCAGACTTGAGGGTATAAATACATTAAAATCAACATAAAACTTAAAATCAGGTGCAATTCCACCTATCCTTATGCCATGGTTATTCTACGGTGTAAGATCAAAAAGTATTTTTTTATTGTTTTCTTCTTTAACATTTTATATATTTCAATGTCAATCAGAAGACTTAAAGACCCTATATTTCTTATAACCAAGTCCCATAGTGAAGTTGTAATTGTTTAATATTGCAATTTTTTAGGTATCTATAAATACATGTGTATATGCATACACACACACATGAAATTCTTATTTCGTGCAACGATTGTTTTATCTCCCTAGGACAAAGAAGAAAAGTCCTTCCTTGAGCCACAGAATTTTACAGCTAATACATTTATCTTTGTTTGTCTTTGTTGCTGTAAGAGAAGGCATATAGATAAATATATACAGCTAACTTGAGTTCTTGTCTATACTCTGCAACAATCCTTTTCTAAAATAAACTGATTTTACTTAAATCCCTCTATGATTAATTGAATAATTTTTTAAGGGTTTGCGTTATAAAGTAAACTAGAAAAAGAACCTATTGCAAGTTGGCCAGTAACTATATTGTTAGCAAATGAAGTCTTGAGTTCTACAAATGGGTAGGAATAATTGGTTAGGCAGCTGTTTCCTATGACGAAGAGAAGCACAACAGAGGTGCCCTGATAACACTGGTGGCAGATAATTAAATTGCTCAATTTGTGTCCATTTAGAATCTTGCCTATCTTTAATATCATCTGACAGCACTGTTAGTTGTGTCACAAGCTAATTGAGAGCGCATGGTGAAAAATAAAAACTGACATAACATCTTTTTAGTTTAACAGAAGTTTTATGTGTAAGAGAGATGAAAATAGACAGGAAGGGTAGAGGAAAAAGAAAAACGATGTGTTCAGTTTTTCTTCATAGCCTTCGGTTTTTATAATTGACATATTTTTCTTTATCTTCTAATTTAAAAGGTCATTGTATAATGTTCACAGGAAATATTTCTAGGAAATGATTTCTAGGAAAAGTTCTAGGAGTATGTAGTTTTATTTTGTCCTGCCTTTGTGTCAAATTATAGGTAAAAGGAAGAAGAAAAAGATGGAAAAGAAAAAAATGAATTTTGAAGAACAGAAACATGAAATTTTGAATATGTAAATTACTGTGGCCTAATATTCATAGTCTAAAAGTGGGAATAATGTGCACATACTTTGAAACATTTAACCATCCTTTATTAGTTGAACTCAATTCCCCTTGGATTTAAACTGGGCTCCTATTAATAAAATAGGTCCCTTTAGAAGTTACAGTAATGCTTTAAGGCAGTGGTATATTAATAGTTAGTAAGTATAGTATGGTAATGTTCCACATTGACAGTGAGGAGCCAACTTGCCTACAGGCACACAGATGGTGAGTGGAGCCTGGTTTGTCTCAGGCAGTCTTGTTCTGAGTCTGTGCTTCACATTAGAACACTACGCCACCTCTCATACTGCAGAAGTATTTAACATTACAACTCTTTGGTTACATGTCATCAACTCCTTTCAAAGGCTTATCTTAGGTTCTGCATGTGTTTGTGGTTCTAAAGTTGTCATTCCTGTGTCTAAAAATATATCTTTGGGAACTTAGAAGAGAGAAAAAATAAGCAATTTATACGTTCAGCTGTGTTGTTGCTTGTTT
Source organism: Taxidea taxus jeffersonii (assembly GCA_003697995.1). NCBI lineage: Eukaryota > Metazoa > Chordata > Mammalia > Carnivora > Mustelidae > Taxidea > Taxidea taxus. Next base: position 50,091 of record ML102623.1, read on the forward strand.
ATTATCTACTGTAGGGGAATGCTGCATACTAATTATAATGAATTGATATGATCAATTGATTCCATCTTAACAAATGTTATAATTGTGCCTCAAAAATAGCATTCAAAACATATTTTCCACATTGAGTAGATACAGACTTTATTTAGAAAATTAACTCTGAGTGAAATATGTATATAAAGTTAATACTGAGTCAGAATTAATGTATTTCTCTGACCATGGAGCCTTGCTGAATAGCAATTAATTAGGAAAATAATGTAATTATTTTTAGTTGCATTAGGGAGGACACTAAAAAAATGTATCTCTATTCTTGTGAATAATACCTCCAGGAATTTTAATGACAAAAATAGAAAAATTCCATTCTAACATAATATAGAAAAGTAGCTCCTTGAAAAATATATCCTTTGATGTTATATGACAAAAGAAAAGAAAATAAACCAATCAATACTGAAACAAGATAGAGACTACAAACCGGTGTTAAAGAAATAACACCGAGAGTACGTATGTTTGAAATCTTTCTGGAAGTAATACAATTTTAATTAAAGAACAATAAAAAATTGTTAAGGAAAGGCTCAAAACAGTAAGTAATACCATGTGAAAAGTTATTTATAAACAGCTTGCTTCTTATGACTCCTTTATTCAGAGTTTCCCTACTTTTCTTATACATGAGATAATGTGTACGAAATGTGTCACACACGGTCAATAGTCAATAGTCAGCTTTTGGAGTTGATGGTTTCATCATTTTCAGAGCCCTCTACTGTTTTTACTTAAAGTAACAAGTTTTTAAGCCATACCTTATTTTGTCTCCTATATGTCAGCTCACTGAAAAGTGTTCATTGATTGGTTTATTCTGGTTGTTAATGGAGAAGAGAGACATTTTATTATTTCATTTTGAAAACAGTACACTTTGCCCAATACACCAAAATATTAATCTTTTTTAAATTTCTGAAAAATCAGCCTAAACAATAGCTATCGGAATTATTTTGAAAAGTTACAGACTGCTGTTAAAACATAATGTTTATTACAACAGTAATTTTAATATTAAATTATAATTCTGATATTATTTTGCTTTTTGATAAAATCTCTAAATTTTTGGAAAGAAGTTTCAAGTCCTATGTCAAATTTGCTGACCTGACAGATAAATGTACTGAATAGTGAGTTTGAATAGTTGCTAAATTTCAATCAGACAAGCCTCAGAGATAAGGTAATTATATTCCTCCTCCTTCCTATGCACTTTAGCAATTGTGAAAGCACAGTTTTTATTTTTAGTTACAATTTATTCACTTGATGACACGTATCATTGGTCACTCCTCATCTTCATTTTGTATATTAGCACAAAGTGTGGGATAGCAGTGGGGGAGGGCTGGGGTAATGTTTGTCACTTAAGAGCAGGAGGGATTACTGAGATTGGTAGGGTTTCTCTCCCACCTACTATCTTTTTGTTAAATTGTTAGCTAGTAGCTGCATGTTTGAGCACAAATTCCTTGGCTTAACAGTGAAACAGCACATCCCATAGGATAATATTGCCTTGAAAAGGAGATGACAGAAATCCTGGTGGTGTGGTCTTGATGCAAGTTACAACCCCTGTATCCTTCAGTTCATGTCACACCTGTGAGTTGCCTGCATATATTTTCCCACGATAGGGAAGAAAACTTATTTGACCCCAAAGGAAAAATTAAAACATTAAGCTTAGTGAATGTTACTTTTTTTCCCAATAGGATTATGTACATGTTCTTGGTAAAACTTCATTCTACAAATATTACCAGAAAATATCCTTTTCTGCTGTTAACTGAATTATTTAAAGCCTTAGACTGTTAATTCAGGGTGCCATGACAATGAGTGAGGAAAATGTAAAAAAAAGAAAAAGAAAAAGAAAAAGAAAGTATAGGAAAAAGCAAGGATTTAGCTTTCGGGCTTTTACTTGGAAATTGGGAATAGTACCTCAGATGTTGCATCTCTTTATGGAACTTAATGGATGGTACCTGGCAGAGGAACTCGGGAAGCATTTTAGGTGATTGGTAAAGTGAGTGACAAAGTCCACGTCCATTCCCAATCACCTTTCCCTTTTATTTCTCCAGTGCAGTGACTGGAGATGCTAACTACTCCACTTTATAACCTCCAGCTAGACCTAGTCATGTGATAACTTTTCAATATCCAAAGCATAAGCAAAATCTACTCAATAATTTCTAGGAAAGATTTTGATCTCCTGATAAAAGGAATAGAGAGTACTGCTTCTTCCTTCCTTGGTGTTTTGAACAGCATGTGACACTTGCAACTGCGGGAGCCGTTTTCTGAACATGAGAAAGGCTAAAAGAATCACAGAGGACTTGTGTTGATATGTGTGATAAACATAAGATGTGCTGCCCACAACCCCCCTTAAGGAAGGACTGGCTGCTTGCTCTAGAGAGTGGGATCAGCAGACAGCATGCAAACATCAGCTCTTCAGGGTCTAATTCCGCTGCGGAGAGCCACCTGGTGTGGCCACACTCTTCCAGTGACAGAGCAAGATGGTTTATACCCTGAGGCAGGCCCAGACATTTCAGGCCAACACAAGACCCTCTGCTGGTAATATTCACTGTAGGGCTCCCTGTCAGAACGTCTGAGGTTCTGTTGGGTGTGCATTACAGTTTTTATCTGCCCAATCCTACTTCCTCTCACTCCTCCTAGGTGTTGATCCCTATGAAACATCTAACACCCCAAATTCCATCTTGGCCTCTCTTCCAGAGACCCCAACCAGCAGTAATGAAAACACAAATGATAGTTGTCTGCTTTCTGACATTTTTGCATATGAGAAAACAATTTATTTAAATTACAGTTACTTGCAAAGTTCATAGTTACCTGCTGTTCTAGGGAAACAGTTCCAGAATTTTTTCCCTAAGTATTATCTTTAATTCTCCTAAGTAAGTAGCAGTATTTATAATATCCTATAAATTATTATTACTGGCAGAAATACCAAATATCATTTGTTCCAAAGTCTTTATTTTATAAATAAGAAATCTGAGGCCCAGGAATATGGATGAGAATTTCAGTAGATATGTCAAGAAACCAAAAAAAGGCTACACCAAATAATTTATTTAATCATTTCTTTCTTGTGTACTGAAGCTCCTTCATTACTTCCCCACATTTTACACTGTAGTCTAGAGCAGCTGTTCTCAAGTGTGGTCTCTATACTAGTAGGGTCAGCATCACATGGAAACTCATTAGAAATTAAATGCAAATTTCAGGGTCCTACCTTGAACATACTGAATCAGAAATTCTAGCAGGGAGGGAGTGAAGCTAGTAATGTGTATTATAACAAGAGCTTCAGGTGATTCTGATGTATGCTAAAGTCTGGAGAATAATAGCTTAAAGAAAGATCTCTATTGATAGGAGAAACCAAAGCTTCTGGTCCCAGATCACTTACAAAATGTTAGTATGATCTTGAGGCTGTTACTGTGTGTACCTTAGCTTATTTACTGGAAAAATGAGGTTGAACCAAATCAATACATTTAACAACAGATTTGTATCAGTAAGGGTTCTCTAGAGGAAAAGAACCAGTAAGATGTGTCTGTGCTGCATGTGTGTATATATATGTATATGTATATATATGTATACATATATATGTATATATATATATATATATATATATATTGGTGCATATAGAGACATCTATGTGTGTATGTGAATGTGTATAGAAACAGAGAAAGATACTGAGAAATTTTTTTTACAGAATTGACTCACATGATTGTGGAGGCCAGTAAGTCCACAATCTGCAGAATAGGCCAGGAGACTGGAGATCCAGGGAAGAGATGATGTTGCAACTCAAGTCCAAAGGCAGCCTAGGTTAGAATTCATCCTCAGAGATCTCAGTCTGCTTTTAAGGCCTTCAACTGATTGGATAAGCCCACCCACATTATTGAGAGTAATAATCTATTGATTGATGTGTTAATCTCACCTAAAAATTACCTTTGCAGTAATATGCAGGCTGGTGTTTGGCCAAACTTCTGGGTATTAAGGCCTTATTAAAGTGGCATGTAAAATTAACCACCAAAAGGCTCTTTGTTTGAATGAATGAAACATTACACAGAAGTCCATATGTAACACAAATTAAAACTCAATAGTTAAAGCAGGATGTGTCCCTGAAAGTCATTACAGTTAATGCCACCTACATCTAGACCACCACTTTCTGTCACTAGGAAGTCTTGTAGAACCTTCAAGGGTGTATTGGTGAACCATATAAAAACCACATGAACACCTAAATAATGGGGCTACTTCCAGCTATCAGGCACCAATTTATGTAAGAAGATACTGCCAGGCAATGTCCTGAAGGCCTTTCCTTTACTCTAAATATTTAGAAATCTGTAATTTATTGTCACTTGCCTTATTGTATGACAAATCTTTGCTTATCAAATGCTTCTCTCACTCAGGAGCATGTTTATTAAATACAGCAATTATTTGCTGGCTACCTATTTTATGCAGGGCTCATTAATAAATTTTGCTTTGACAAAATTTTAGGAAGCTCATTTCAAAAAAGAAAGCAAAGGCAAATTTACACTCAACCTGTGTGTAAATTCTTAAGAGATTTCAAATAAAGGGGTAAGAATCAGTAAAATTTTAATAAAATAACATAGCATTTCTTAACAGTATGAAAAACACCAAAGTTACAAAGCTTTAAATTAAATCAAGCTCTCTGGATATAGGAATCCATCACTGTGGGATTAAACAGTAATGGTTTCTGAAATGAAACCCTCTGTACTATTATTTTAAAATCATTCTGCCTGTTTTGGGGTTGCCTGGGTGGTTCAGTTGGTTGAGCATCTGACTCTTGATCTCAGCTCAGGTCTTGAACTGAGGGTCATGAGTTTAAGCCCCCTGCTGGGTTCCACACATAGTGTGGAACCTACTTAAAATCATTCTGCCTGTCTAAACTATACAAAAACAGCATCAAAATATCTGGGAATGTTCATATGAAAAAGAAAATTCTTCTTCCCAGTCATGCGTTCTTAAATGCTTCTTACATGAGAATTCAAGGCACTACAGAGTTTAATCAGGAATCAAAAAATAGGTTTGAATTGCATTATTTTTGAAACATTTTTAATATAGCAATAATTGCTTTGTGCATAGATAATTTTTTAAATTTAAGAGTAGTCTGAAGCTCATTAGATAATGAAACTAGTAACGTTTTCCCCACAGTCTTTCCTATATTTCTCATAAGTATAATGAAGTGACCTGAATTCTCTAAAAGCCATGTTTAGATTGGCATTTTAAGTTATCTCTAACTGTAGCAACACCTGGTAAGTATTCTTTCCTTTTATTATAAGTGAAGGAACAAAAATTCAAAGAACCCATATGCTGTTAAGGTCAAATAACCAGGAGGTACAGAAGCCTAGATTTGAAACCAAGTTTACTTATAGAGTTTTTGGGCCTATCAAATGCCAATATATTACCATACAAATCAATTTATACCTGGGAGACAGTGGAGACCTGGAAAGAAGAGATAAACTCTTAAAATGAGGTGAAAGGGGTTAGATCAAGATGACAAATTGAGCGTATTTGTCCACTTCACACCTTACCTTAGATTTCCTTGGAATAACTGAAAATAAAATTTTAAAGAAAAAGCTTATAAGGCTCCATGTCCAGGATAACAATGTGAAGAGGTCTGCAGACCCACTCCTCAGTGAAATAAGCAAAGCTAATGAAAATTATAAAACTAAAAACAAATTAGTCTCTGGAAATTGCTCCAAGGGTATATAAAAAATGAAAAATATTATTCAAGAATCAAGGAAGATGTTCTTACTTCTCTCAGTCAAAAGAGTGAAAGACTGGTGTTTAAGCCATGACTTACTACTTCTCTCCACCTACAAAACTCAGCCTGATGAGAGCTCTACTATATGTAGATATGGCCAAGAAGTTGAGGTTCCCGCTTACCTCAGATCCCGGTTGAGTTTTATCATATCTCAATGAAGGTATCAGTATTTCTCATCCATTCCAAGTGCAAGTTGAAAAGGCTAAATTCCTGGAGAGTGCTGGGTAACAGTTGGGTTCCTTTTTCCACCCAGTCCCTAATCATAGGACAGAGGCTCTACTTCATGTTCAGGGAACAGTAAATACTGAGGTCCCTATGGTCCTCAAACCAGCTTGTTCTTAGAACACACATTCTCTTTTGGGAAAGGCAAGCCATGAAAACCAGAGGCTACTGCCCCACTCAGAGCTCAGAGTTCTACCAGGAGGAGATGCAGTCCATAAGAAAAGAGAGCTCTGAAGCTCTACATAAAGTAACTGTTTTGGGGCGCCTGGGTGTCTCAGTTGGTTAAGCGTCTGCCTTCGGCTTAGGTCATGATCCCAGCATCCTGCAATCCAGCCCCACTTCAGGCTTCCTGCTCATCGGGGATGGGCTTCTCCCTCTCCCTCTACCACTCTTCCTGTTCATTCTCTCTCTCTGCCACTCTCTCAAATTAAAAGAAAAATAACTTTATTTGAAATAAAGTTCAAGCTGGATGCTCTCAATAATAGCTCCTCTTAATTAAAAGCAACAAGCTAAACCATTGGCTCTCCAATTTTCAGGAGAGAACCATGGAAACAGACAACTGCACAGCAGCCTCCTGGGGACAGGAAAAACTTTAGAAACTGGCCTCAAAACCACCATTCTCTGAATTTAATTGGACCAGACTCCTGAGCAATTTACACTTCTAGAGTAATGGTGAAAATAATGGAGAAATCAACCAGTAATTAACAAAGCCTAAATGAGTGGGGTGTGAAACTAAAGTGAATGGATAACTTAACAGAGAGACTCGAGAAAGAGACAGAGAGCGCTAGTAAAACCAATGTCATCCCAGGAGTGCCACCCAAAGGCTTCACACTACATTGGGAATGGATTTTTCTCAGTAGCCTAGTCAAATCACAAAACAAATAAGCACACAAAAAAATAATAAAAATAACCCCGGAGAGAATGGAGGGGAATCAGCATCTGAATTGCTAAAACATATTGTATAAAATTTTACAAAAGTTATGAGATACATTACATGTGACCCAAACTTAGGAAAAAGAGTAAGCAACAGAAATTGTGAGATAGACCAGATGTCAGATTTAACAGACAAAACCTTGAGAATCACCATTATAAACATGTTCAAAGAATGAAAGGAAACCATGCTTAAGGCAGGGAAAAGTATGAACGAAGTATGAAGACAATATCTCCTCAGAGAATGTTAATAAGGATATAGAAATCATCAAAAGAACTAGATGAATACTGTGTATTTGAAAATTACAATAACTGAAATGAAAAACTCATTCGATGGCTCCACAACAAATTTGAACTGGTAGAAGAATCAATGAACTAAGAAATAAATTGATAGAGATTATGTAATCCACACGACAGAGAGAAAATAGAATGAAGAAAAATAAACATCTTCAGAGGATGTAGGACACCTTTAAATATACCAACACATGTATATTTGAAATACCAAGAGGAGAGGAAGAAAGAAGCCAGATATATAAATATATAATATATATATTTATATATATTTACATATATAAGTACACACACAAATATATATAAACACAAGTATATATGTATATTTGTATGCACACACATATGTATATGTAGATCTCCATATTATATGTATATAGAAATGCAGCTGACGATTTCACAAGTTGTCAAAAGACATTAACCTACATATTTAAGAAGTTCAATGAATTCCAAGTAGGATAAATACAAAAAGAGCACACCAGGCATATCATAGTAAAAATGCTGAAAGCTAAAGACAAAGGGAAAATCTGAACACAGCAGAATAAAAATGACTTGTCATATATAAAGGAATCCCAATATGATTATCAAGTTAGAAGATACAATGGAAGCCAAAGGTAGTGGGTGACATATTCAAATAAAAATCCTCAAAACAAACAAAGATTGCTAATCAAGAATCTTGTATTCAATGAAACTATTAAAAATGAAGGCATAATGAAGATATTATCAGATAAAAGCTGAAAGAATCTGTTACTAGCAGATTAACTTTGCAAGAAGTACTAAAAGAAACCCTTTGGCAGACCACAAATAAATAAATACAAATTGGAATCCTCATAGAAAAACAAAGGACAACAATATATCCAACTTTATAAAAAAACATTAAATATGAGTGAATTAACCAATTCAGCTAAAGACTGTCTTATTGGATTAAAAAGCAAGATACAACTTATTTGCTATCTATGAGATTGACTTTAGATTCGATGATAAAATAGGTGAAAGTTAAAAGATGCAAAAGATATAACATGAAAATAACAACCATAATAAAGGTAGAATGACTAATCTAAAATCGAATCGGGTTTAAAACGATGACTTTTTGCGGCTCAAAACTTTCTTTTTTGAAGTAGGCTTCTGTAGGGGAAGAGCAACTGATGAGAATCTATGCTCTGCTTGTGACAGAATAGTCATAAGAATCAGTGTTAACATTAAAAAGCAAACTGTAAAATAGTAATGCAATTATGTTAATAGTATTGATGAGGTGTATAAGTTAGAATCCTTTAATAAACTGTTATTTGTAAAATATGTCTTTATCTAAATTTTCCACCCTAATATGGCAAGCCTGATTTCCATTTCCTTTGTCTATAGAAATGCTGATAAGTTGCAGATCTCTTTACATCATTTAAAAATGACTGAGAACGTGTAGAGTTATGGAGTGTCTGAATCAATGTGGCCCAGGTTCACTGGGAAACTAAACCAAGAAATATTAAGCTAGTTTCTTACTTAATAATACCAAAATCCCCTCAAGGTTTTGTGTTGGCACTGATGTAGTTTTGTAGCTAGCCAGTTAACTTATGAATAAACATAAGAGTTTTTAAGTCGAAAGTAGCAAGTAATATCGAAAGAGATTGCTAATTTAGTTTGAAATCTTGATTTTGCTACCATTTGCATAGCACACTGTTTTTACTGTGAAGGAGAAGGGCATCTGGAAGACTCTCTCATAATTAGTATTTATGGCAATTGCAAAATCTGCTCTAACCTGAGGAGCACTGAGCTCCTGCCCCTTTCAAACTTCATAGGAAATATAAGCAGGGACAGAATCAGAGATCCTATTCAATATTGTGCATTTCCATCCCTCTGAATTAGATCTGGCTACTGGGTTCCTTTTGCTACTTTCACTTATCAACACTTGGATCCCCTCCTCCCATGAAAAAGACACTATTTTTGTGTACCCTAGAGATTAAGGAGCCTGTGGCCATTTGTTTTAGCTTGTTCTTTCCACTGATTATCAACCAGAATCTCACTGCATTCCTGACCCAAACTCCTATTTCCAGCCTCTTTGTCCATTCTCTTCTCTAGAAAGTTTTTTTTTTTAAGATTCTATTTATTTATTTGACAGACAGAGATCACAAATAGGCAGAGAGGCAGGCAGAGAGAGAGGAGGAAGCAGGCCCCATGCAGAGCAAAGAGCCTGATTCGGGGCTTGATCCCAGCACCCTGGGATCACGACCTGAGCCAAAGGCAGAGGCTTCAACCCACTGAGCCACCCAGGCGCCTTCTCTAGAAAGTTTTACATCAAAAGTTTTCACCCTCGGGGCACCTGAGTGGCTCAGTGGGTTAAAGCCTCTGCCTTTGGCTCAGGTCTGATCCCAGGGTCCTGGGATGGAGCCCCATATCAGGCCCTCTGCTCAGCAGGGAGCCTGCTTCCCTTCCTCTCTCTCTGCCTGCCTCTCTGCCTACTTGTGATTTCTGTCAAATACATTAAATCTTTAAAAAAAAAAGTTTACACCCTCATTCACAGGTGCAGTTGATAAGATGGCCAGCTTATTTGAAATGGTTAAGTACTGATACCATCAGATATACATGCTATGTATTAAGTCTGAAAAAGTGAAATAATTTCTCTGAAGCCCTAGTAAAATTTCTTTTAATAAGATTTGGCACTATAAAGGGAAATAAAGGGTTTTAACCATTAATTGATGTAACAGCTGGATATAAATGCCAATATATGTGTGTGTGTGTATATATATACATATATATATGTATATATATATAAACACTAAAACTTTTTAAAACACAAACTTTAAAAGTAAATCTTAAAATTAATTACTACTCCAGAATGTGCAAGATCTCACATTATTTGTTCATTCATTTATTCATTCAAATACTGATTGGAATCTTAACATGGGTAGAAAGTATAAAGCCATGTTAAGTGGGATTCTCGTTTTAGAGGAGTTTCGAAAAGGGCCAAATACAGAGCCAACTTCATTACCTTATAGATACATTGTGTAAGCATGTGTGTCATAGAAAGCTTCTATTCAAGTTCAGAATGGTATTTATTACTTTTAATAATATAAGAATAAATATTATGGGGTCAAAAACACAATAGCATGTCATATAAGATACGGAGTTACCTTTTAAAATAATTAAAGCAGTTCAATTGCTTCTCGGCCTTTTGGCTAAGATCAAGTGTAAAGCAGTTCGTTTTCCTCAAAGACTCATAAACATTATTAATTGCTTCATTATTTTACATCATAATTCCAGTAATATTCTTAAGGGATACCAATAATTTGATTAAGCATAAATGTCCATATACATTTTTAATGTTCTTTAAAGTGTTAATTATAATAAAGTTTAATTCTGCACATACAGCATAGCTAAAAGAAACAAAGTGTATATGCAAACCGAGACCTTCTTTTTGTCACAGCACATTTAGGAGCTGGACAACCTTGAGAATCAAAGTAGGTAAGAGAACTATCTGCAATAGCAATTAATTAGCAGGGTAAAGTGAACTCCAACTGTGTTCCAATGAAGTCCTTAAAAACAATGCAGACTGCCTCTTCTCCTTTTTTCCTTTACAAATGCACACATATTTATTGTTAGGCCAAAGATTTACTCAAACTACATTTAGATGTCCAATGAAAATGTAGTTTATTTTGTGTGTTACTGATATAAGTTTCCTTACAATGGCAAAACATCTAAATTTTAATCCAGTTGTGTAAGCATTGTGGATGTAATAATTTAAACTTTCCTGTTAGTAAATGCTTAGCCTTTTTAAATATAAATACTCAGAGCTCTACCCTGCTTCTTTCCAAGGTAAAAATTCAAGTGTTTTGTAGGATAATATGCTAATGAAAGGGGCTGATAACCATAAATAGATTGGTTATCCCCTGCATAATCTTTGGATTTTGTTGAGGTGTGGTTGGTCTGGGCTACTCCCTGAACTTCCAGGGGAAATTTGGCTGGTATCTCTCTCTGACAAGACTGTGGTTGGTACAGCTCATAGTTGTCTTTTTCCCTTGTCACAAGAGGGCCTGACAGTCCTCAGACTGTTCTGGTCTCATCTAGTTCTTCTTGGTGTTGGGGAAGGTCCTGTCACCTGGGACAGGGACACACGAATCTTCAACTTTAGTAACTATTACAAACTGTTTTCCAAAGTGATTGTGCCAACTTAAACTCCCACTAGCAGGCTATGGATGCTTCAGAAACTTCCAGAGAGGTATGATGGGGCATGAGGCAGTAAGAGGCAACACTTGCATTGCAAGAATTTAAAACATATATGCAGCTACACTTGAGGTGAACATAATGCATAAACTTGCTATACTACTTTGTACACCTAAAACTAATGTAACATTGTATCAGCTACATACGCACAAGATCTATGTAGGTATGTCCACATCTGGCTGTTACCCAAACGAAGACTATTTGTTTATATAAATGTAAATATATAAACTTATAAATACACTTACATCTCTGTGTGCTCGTGATCCTCTCCCCTGCTTGTCCCTCTCTCAGACAAGGGTGCCCCTTGCTCTGCCACTGAGCTCGCCCGATGCAGTGAAGGCACGTACTGCAGGGCCCTGTGAGGCACTAGGTGGCTAGGAGGCAGCGCTGAAGTGTACAGGGCACATCTTGCAAGAGGGCAGGGGCTGCCGCTGCGTGGAGCAGCACCCAGGGGAGGCGCTGCACCTGACCCGCCAACTGGTGTGCACTGTGGCCCAGATGACCACTAGGGGCTGCGGAAGCAGCTTGGGAGGAGGCACTGGGCTTAGTTACCTGGTGGTCCTCTACCACGCACGCACAGCACGCCAAGCCTCTGGATGGCTCCCAGGGCCCCGGATGGCACGCCCTGCCTGCGCGCCTCCCACCTCACTAGCCGTGCCAGGGTCTGGCTGTTGGGCAAGGCCAGGGTGTGGATCACGACAAGGACAAGGACAAGGACAAGGATCATGACGAAGCTAGCGAGGAAGTGAGAAGCACCTCAAATTAGTGCATCATCAAAATTGGGCACCAGCCAGGGGCAGGCCCCTAAGTCATGGCTCCCCGGAGGCCACGCAGGCCTACCAGTCGCCGCAGCTCTCCAATCTTTGCCTGAGGAGCCTCACCGGCCAGTCACGTCTGCCACTCGAGTACGTGCGTTCTCTGGGGACCCCTCAGTCACAGCTGTACTGTGACTGAGCTCAAGTTGACTGCCACTGGGAGCTGGAGGTGGGAGCTCAGCTGGAGCCCCAGTGAAGCTGCCACACACCCTGGACTCCCATTCCCAGTGAGCAATCTTCTTTCATGCATTCTTTGTGGAGCTCTGGCCCTGGGACGATGCTGAGAGGCAAGAGAAAAGACTGCCCACCTCTGGTGACGTCACCCACGTTGCCACCTCGCCACCATCCCCACAGCAGCCAGCCACAGCTCAGCGCCATTGTGGCCCTTCAAAACGTCATACATGAAGCTTAGTTTAACCAGTTGAACTGGCTCCTGTGTCTGCCCAAAGGGCAGAGGGCACTTTTGAAACCCGGCCTCATCACAAAGTAAATGGACAGGAAGAACTGAACCCTGACCCTTCCTCTTCATAAACTGAGTGGCTGTTACTTCACTGTGGATGAACCTCAGAAGCTAGTATGGGGTTAGTCCTGAGATGACCTCCCGAAGTCCTAGATCTTAAGGTGGGCCTCATGACCTTGGCATTTATCTTTCTAACAATGCCTCCTCTTCTCCGTAACTATCTCAGCTTGCTTCCCTTTTTTCAGTCTCCCTTATGCAAATAGTACTGCACAATCAGCCATAACAGCCTGCCAGTGGTCTTAAGCAAGGCTTCAGCCGGTCCACTTCTCTTCCTTCCCAAACACCCACACTCAGAGATGTATGCCTCTATGTTCTGGGTTCTATCAGAACTCTCTGGATGTTTCTAAAGGCCCTTCTCCCTATCCCTGCAGGCTTGGGATGAGAGAGTAAGGTGGAGGTACCATGGCAAGTATCTGGGTACCTGACATACTTATTTCCCTTTGTCTTCCCTGTATCCTCCATCCTTCACAGATTTCAAGACTGGAAGGGCTGACATCAAGCTTTTGGGCTTTCCCTTCCTGTGGTTCCTGTCCTCCCATCTCTATAGCAATGACATTACACCCTAAGTGGAAGTACATTTTCCCCATATTTAAGAAAACAACATTATGATCTAAATCCTTCAGGGTGAGAGGGTTTAGAATCCCCTACCCTCCATCCCTTAACAAAGCCTGCTTGTGAAACTTGTTGTCTTGCTACAAAATCAAGTCTGACAATGAAATCTAAGATATAACTACTTTGGTCTAGCACTTATTTGCCTTTTCTATGAAATATCAGATCCCATTGTTTTCAACAGGTGAGAAATTCACATGACATCAAGATTTATAGAATATTCAAATTCAAGTGAAAATGTTTCAAAAGTATTTTTCTCTTCCAGCTTTATGATGCTGGGGGAGAGGGCAGATTGGGAGGAGACTCCTAATACCTTATCTTCCCACTGCTGTACCTACTCCTTTGTTGAGTTCATTATTTTTTGAAAAATTTTTTGTACATTGAGAAGTCCTGTATAGAATAATTAATTGCTTTAGATGAAAAGTTCTTCTGAAGGCTATACAAATTCCATATGATTTTCCAAAAGATTAGTCCAGATGGATCTGAGATGCAACTACCAATTTGAAGTGGGGGAGTTCAAGGTGGACAAAATGTCCTTCCTCATCAACCAAGCCAAGGGAGACATTGATCTAGTTTACATAAAATAGGAAACACCTGGGTTTTCTACTTTCCTAAAGAGTATGAATAAAATAGCGTATATGGGAAAAGAAAATTGAATCTAATTTCTGACTCCACAATAGATTGAAAACACAGTTAATCGTCAATATAATTAAAAAGATAAATTAAATTGGAGCATGTGATAACATTTGAGATCATAAGCTAGGAATCCTTTAGTGAACATAAAGAATTTAATAATTGATAACATAGAGGAATTATAAAATGTGTGCAGCTTTGAATAAATAATTCACTATTTTTGGCAATATTTTGCTCATATTTAGCAATGTTGCCTTTAATAAAATAACAAAAGAGTTGCCAACACGGAGCAATTAGGTCAAACAAACTAGGAATTAATTACTATAGACAGGCCCATATGTCACAAAAGCATTGCACATGTTCTCCAAGCCTTGCCTGGAAAGGGAAGGATTTATTCTAGGAAAGCTCTTGAGATAGTAAAAGGGACATTGCTGCAAAAGTTTGAATTGAAAGTGACTTTGCAGAATTCATATCATGAAGGCACAAAGTTGGATGAAGTACAAACTAGGTGAATTTTCTTCAGTACTTCTTTAATTATTCAAAATAAATCAAGCAATGCTTAAGTGGTATGACTTTAAGAACCACACCAGTTCTTTGGGTATATCAGGAACCAAATTCAACAAAGCAGTAACTACTGATTCTCTTCAGTTACGTATTAGTTCAAGCTGGTAGAGAGGAATGATGAGCAAATCACAATCCTGGGGGTGCATATACATGGCCTAGATTCAAGGTATAAACCAAAATTTAGTTTTAGCATTAAAGATCAGAAATCAGCCTCTGTTTTGGTTCATGAATATTCTCCAATGTTAACACTTTAGTCCTTAAAATTATTGTTAATTTTTTTCAAGATTTTTAATTTATTTATTTGAGAGAAAGAGTGAATGAGGGAGAGAGCATGAGCAGGCAGAAGGGCAGAGGGAAAAGGAGAAGCAGACTCCCCTCTGAGCAGGGAGCCTGACGTAGGGCTCAATCTTAGGACCCTGGGACAATGACCTGAGTGGAAGGCAGATGTTTAACTGACTGAGCCACCCAGGTGCCCCTCATTGTTAGGTTTTATATTAATATTCTTTTCATTACTAAAACATATCATCAAATTTAGAATATGCATTTTCACTAAGATAATATTTTCAGTTTAAATGAAATAAAAGAAACCTAATCTTTTTTTCTTTAAATTGACTTTTATGGAAGTCAAGTTTGGTTGTTTCTGCTGGACTCTATCACAACCTTGATTTCTAATTCTAATAACTTATTTTCTGGGAGATGTAGCCAATGACATAACATTCTTGTATTCCTTGTGAGGTCTCTTAAGATGTTTCATATTTCAAAAGGTTCACATGTGGGGAGAAACCTTTAAAGGAGAGGTTGAAAATTTAAGGACATAGAGGACATAGGCAAATTGCAGATAAAGATGACAGGCTATACCTAGATACATGGTAGAGAACAACAGGGAGTGGTGGAGACTGTGGAACACTGGACCCTACTTGCTAATAGTCTCAATTGTTGCCATTCTGATATGTGATTCAGATCATGATTTTATGTGAAATTTGACAACATTTTGAATATTGCAATTAATTCAAATATCAAAATACAAAGAACAAATAGAAACAAATACATTGGGCCAAAAAAATATTGTAGAATCTAATTAAACGTGCCACCAGATTATTGATGCTTCCAGCATTATCTGCTCTGTAGATATAAGAGAATATATATATATATTTAATATTGTTATTGTTTTTACCTTAAAATTCTCATTTTAACTTGCATTGGAATCACCAGTTAAGTTTTGCAGATAAAATATGGGACACCCAAATAAAATTTAATTTCAGATAAACAATGTTTGTGTTTAGTAGAAGTGTATGTCCCAAATATTGCATGGAATATACTAAAATTATTTATTGTTTATCTAAAATTCAATTTAACTGTATATACTATATTTTATTTGCTCTATGTGGCAATTCTATGCTTGGAGGTTTTGTTAACAGATTCCTGCTCCCACTCTAACAATTTCTCATTCAGTAGATCTGGGTGGGCCCCAAGAATTTGCATTTCTTTTTTTTTTTTTTAAGATTTTATTTATTCATTTGATAGAGATCACAAGTAGGCAGAGAGACAGGCAGAGAGAGAGGAAGGGAAGCAGGCTCCCCGCTGAGCAGAGAGCCCGATATGGGGCTCGATCCCAGGACCCTGGAATCATGACCCAAGCTGAAGGCAGAGGCTTTAACCCACTGAGCTACCCAGGCACCCCAAGAATTTGCATTTCTAATAAATTTTCTAGGGGATCTTGGTTCGGCTGGTTCCAGGAACACACTTTGAGAACTACTCCTCTAATATAAACTAATGTTGGATCAGAATTTTTTTTAATTTTTATTTATTTATTTGAGAGAGAGAGAGAGAGTGAGAGAGAGCATGAGAAGGGAGAAGGTCAGAGGGAGAAGCAGACTTCCTGTGGAGCTGGGAGCCCCATGTCAGACTCAATCACTGGACTCCTGGGTCGTGATCTGGGCCAAAGGCTGTCGCTTAACCAACTGAGCCACCCAGGTGCCCTGGATCAGAATTTTTAAATCAACCTAAATTGTTTACATTTTCTCTTTTAATCAAACATTTGCTTATTAATTCAAATATGTAGAGATTCTCTGCTTTACCTCATGACTCAAGGGTAGTTCTAAGTCTATATTCATGATTCATCTTACTGTAGACTCAGAAGGATCACCTGCCTTCTCACTCTTCCAGTATTATCTACTAGGATCTTTGCCCAGTAACTTTTGCTTCCCCAGACATTTTAATGCTTGCCTATAAAGTTTTAGTAGCTGAATTTCGCCCAAAAAGAGAATGAATTTTTGAGACACTTAGGCATGACAGCTGCTTTCCCAGCACCATCATCTTTTTTCTTCCTATAAAATGTAAATGATATGTTATTTAAAGGGGGTGGTGATACTCTTACATATATGAATCATGATTATATTATTTTAGTTCTAAACTTTTCAGATGGTTACCAAAATTCTATCATTAAAATTCAAACTTAAAAACTATATGTTAATCCTATTTTTCTAAATACCTACATATTTCATCATAAACTTGCTCAACTTTGGCAACCTTGCCACCTCTTCTAACCAAGTGTTTCTGCTGACACCCATTCTGCTGATGTCATTTTTAGTCCCTGGAAGGAGGGCAGGAGGAATATTAGACTCTTTTGTCATCACCTTTGCCATCATGTTGCCTGGTCGTTCATTGTTCCCAATGTATTGCCAGCCCTCCCACCTACGTCCTGGCCTCTAAGGGGGATCTGGACTCTCTCCTGTATTCTTTTTGTCTCTCCCTTTAGAGCCTTAGCTCCTGTTTTCTGGTCCATGGAATCATCTACCTGTTTTTTCTCCTCTGCCAGTCTCCAAAGATGGGGTCATTTTGTCATCACCTGCAGCACATCTCAGACTCTCATCACAGGCCCCAGAGCAAGAGTTCTGGCCTTTAGGCCTCCAGCCTCACAACTTATTGCCAAGCCCACCATCCCACCATCACTTGTGTGTAGAACCTCGTAACTGTAGGCTCTGCTAGGCTGTTCTATTATGCTGTGTCATCATGCATGTCTACCAAGAGTGGGTCCCATGCAATAAGAATCACCTGCCTTTCTGAGCAGCTGCTTAATGATTGCCACTGTATGCACCTGATTTTGTCTTATTCTTGCTCATTCCCCAATGATAAGAGGCTGTATGTACTTCATTGTATGGGCCCTTACACAAAGCAATATATTAGACTGTAATATATTTAAAAAAGCATAATTTTCTTATATATTACATATGTGCCTGATATATATGCATGTTATATATAATTTTTTTCTAGTGGCTATTTATAATGTAGGCTGAAGCAATTGTTACAAGGTAGAAGGGAGACATATTATACAATTATTATTTATACAAGTTTAGAATGAGAAATTGTACCGGGAGAGGTCAAGTCTCAGTGCAAACTAGCAAATAAACCACAATGATTTACCTTTAGAAACAATTTATTTTTAGCTGTGACACTGCTTTAGCAATATGCAGTAACACAAACAGAACTACCCAAGGTATTCTGTCACATCCTTTCTACGTTGAAATTGGCAGCATCTTATATTAAATTCATTTGGATTACATTAATGTTTAAACTAAACAAATGAGAGACTGTGCCAAGGTATGGATACATCCATTTATTTCAAAGGTTTAAAATACCACTTTTATACCACTCTTAAAGATATAGTGCATATGGGCCACTTGGGTGGCTCAGTGGGTTAAGCTTCTTCCTTCAGCTCAGGTCATGATCTCAGGGTCCTGGGATCGAGCCCAACATTGGGCTCTCTGCTCAGCAGGGAGCCTGCTTCTCCCTTTTTCTCTGCCTGCCTCTCTGCCTGCTTGTGATCTCTCTCTCTGTCATATAAATAAATAAAATCTTTAAAAACAACAAAAAAAGAGATACCACATTTAGAAGAGCAAAAGTAAATTGTTTTCCCTCACCATACACAATGTTTAAATACAAAGGATTAGATATAACAAACCACAATATAATATGGCAAATTCTGCTGTATAGCTGGAAATTAAGTGCAGCTAATCTCTATGACATGGACCAGAGGAAGAGGATTTTTGAGTTCAGCCTTGAAGGGTATTTTTGTAGAATGTTTAGGAAAGGCCACTAAGAAGCAAAAGTATTCACATTTTAACTAGGTCTAGATAAATAATGTTTGTACTTATAGTAAAGATGCTGGTGGATAGCAGGAATAAATCACCACGAAAACACTTATCCTTTAGGTGTCAGGCACATAGAAAACTCTGGAAAAAACATAATGATTTACTTACTTAGGCATTCACCAATTTAACCTAGTTCTAATGACTATAGTTTAGCCCAAATAATATAGTTCCTCTATCCAAAGAAGATGTAAGGAGCTCCAGAAAATATTCTAATGTTCAGTACAACTTCATGTTGACAATTGGGACCAGTACACATACACAGCTTCTTGCCACACCTAAACCTCAGTGTATCTGGAATTATTTTACTTATTACCAATCATTTCCACTTCATAGCCCTATGCCAATTTTTTAATGATATTTTAATGACTTTCCCCCAGATGGACGGTAGTTCTTAGATAGGAAAGCCAGGAATCCTTTTACTCTTATGCCCTCTGCTCCTACCAGAAAGCTTGAACGTACAGTGAATATGCTATAAATGATGTATAACTCATTTGACCCTGATTCTTCTACCAAAGTTTTCATTCTTCCTTGTGAACAAAAGTCTTTCTTGTCCATTGGATGAACAGCTGAATTCCTGTATTGATGAGGGCAGTGCTGGGATCCCTGCTAAATATCTCAGTTCTCATGGGTCTCAGATTTCTGTCTTGTTCTCCTCTGCTTTCTGGGAAACTAGAACAGAGATTGGGAATTCTGGCTCTCAGAATGATTATTAAACTTCTACTGCACGCTTAATGTACTACTACATCCCTTTCTGTACATGAATGTGTCCACGTGGAAGATCACTGAGGCACCGGCGCCAGTGGAATCCTCACTATGTGCTAGTGTCTCTTAGCTACTGTATTTGTTTGCCAGGGCAGCCAAGATATAATGCCATAGAGTGGGAGGCTTAAAGAACTGAAATATATCGTCTCACAGTTCTGGAGGCTAGAAGTTCAAAATTAAAGTGTTGAAAGGTTGGATCTTTTGAAGGTTGTGAGGGCAATTTGGTCCCATGCTTATTTCCTAGCTCCTTATAGTTTACTGGCAATCTTTGGTGCTTGTAGAAGATTAGGTGCTTGTCTTTTTTATAAGGACAGCAGTCATACTGGGTTAGGGATCTACCCTACTGCAGTATGGCTTCATCTTATTTTAACTGGTTAACATCTGCAACAACTCTGCTACCATATAAGGTCACGTTATGAGGTATGGGGGTTAAGACTTCAATGTGAATTTTGGGGGAATGCAATTCAACCCACAACAGATATTATATATACATTTTCTTATTTAATCCTCACAACAACCTTAGGAGGTAAGTATATTTATCTCTATTAGATAAAAATAATTTCTGGATGCTATCTAGTCAAAATGTTTAGGTGACATTGCCATGTCTGTGTTTGGAAAATGTGTTTTCTCTCATTCACAGAGCTTCATAAAATCTGCTTCCTTAATAGAACTCCTCTATGACTAGTAACTCCAACTATGAATTCTTAAGGTTATATTTTTACTTGTTATTGGTTTTCTTGGCTGCGAAGTTGCTTTGTGGGCACTTGGGTAGACAATTGGGTGACAAGGTATCCGAGATATAATAATTTTTTCCTGGAAAATCATGTCAGCTGACCTTTACTTTACTTCTAGATTACTTTCTATAGTTTGATGACCTGCTTTATTTTTCATAAAACCAGTTTCAAACTGCTCAGATGTTTTACAAGTAAAATGATTATTTATCTTATATTTGAGTAAAAAGAAAATCACTAAGTTTATATTTTAATGCATATATGCTATTGATTTTGAGTATCCCTTTTTACAAAGTCAGATTTAAGGAGAATTTGTTCAAGTAGTATTTTTTTGAGAACACAGAAAACACTGTATCATAACTTTGGTTTTGTGTGTGGTTTTTTTTTTTTTTTTGGATGACTGAGTGCTGTAATCTTTTGTAAACAGATCCTACTTCAATTTTATTTTGCTTCTTTATTTAATATTGAGAATATATGGAACCAATTTATAGTAAGCAAAGACCTAGTGAGGCAGTTTTATTACAGAGCAGAAGATTTTATCTCTAGATGCTCAGGTTAATAACTATGGTATAGAGACAATAAACCATTGGGAAAAGACATTGTATATCGAGAAATGTTCTTTGTGGACTACTCTAGAAGATGTTCTGCTTACAGATAGGAGTAATTGAAATCCCCTCCAACACAGAAGAGAAGATTACTAGCATAGAACATTCACATATTAACTCAGTCACACTAGAGGTACTGAAGAGTTTTAGCATCATAGCTTTGTATAACAGAAATTAGGTATGGAAATGTAACAGGCAATAACAAATCTGTGTGCCTAAGGAAGAGATTACCAAGAACTAACCTGGAGAAAACTGCCAACAAATGGACTATCATAATAAAAGATGTTCATTCCAACAGAGTGATAATAGCCCTCCATAGGGTGTTTGTCTCAGCAGCCAGCAGCAGAAGTGGTATACAGAAGTCAGAGAGAGAGATGAGGACAGAGATACCACCTGACTTTGTTGTTCCCTAGGAAATAATAATTAAAGCCAAACCATACTGTTTTTTTTATTTGTAATTTGGGGCATATGTTGTATTTAAAATAATTATAGTGATTTCTGCAGTTTCCCCCCAGACTGTGGTACTAGCTTTTCTTTGGTTAACTTTTTTGATGTTTTCCTACAAATGAGTGCACGTTCAAATGAGAAGTGTGCCTTTATTGCTAGAGAGGTATCTAAACCAGATTGTAATAAATTTTTCTAATAATGTCCCAGGTAAACACAGTCCCTGATTACTCCTTGTGGAATTATTTCCAAATCAAACTATTTTTCAAGTTTAAAAAAGATCCTCATTCTTCTTCTTTTCTCGTATTTAATTTTTTCCTCCTATAGACTCATACTTAGATTTCTACAGTGGTCTTTTAGGTAGGATCCTGGTTTCCTGTGTCTTCCTCCTTCATCTATGTCATGTACTATGATGTGTGTTGCCTAAGTAGATGAGTAAGGAATTTAATTTAAAGGTCCTGGTGAAATAAGATAGCACTAAAGCCCAAGTAGCAGCCACACACTTGAATATCATGGAAATGGAAAAAAAAAATGTACTCTGTCTTTCAAAAGCTAAGAACACTGAGGTCCTATCTATAATTCCTATGGTTGCCCTGAGCAGGGACCTACACCACTCCTACTGGCCACTGCTATTCCCTGACTCACTTGCCTTCATTTGTTGATCCACACACACAGTAAACTGATATTTGTTGAGCAGGTCCTGTGTGCCATGGTGACTAGTAAGCAATGGGCCCCTTCTCTACTCCCACAGAATTTATGAACTGGCTCAGGATATAGACAAGCAAATTGGAAACTATAATCTATTTTTATATTATGTTGTAATATTTGTTATACATTCTTTTATGGGGATTTACAGGTTTTAAAGAGCTCATATGTTAAGGATACCTAGTTCACATTTTGGGACCAAAGTAGGCTTTCCAAAGCAATGATACTTAAGCTGAGACCCAAAGCACTGTTAGGAATGGATAGTCAGACAAGTGGGAGAGGGTCACAGTTATAGTCCCCTAAACTGGGGTTTACAAACACAGAGAGTACAAAGAGCATATGCTAAGGAACTGAAATGAGGTCCCTGGGATAAAGTATAGAGCATCCAAAAGAGAGAACAGTGTCAAGAACCAGGACTAGAAAGATAAGCAGGTCCAAAATAGGAAGGCTATGTACATTCATTTCCCAACCTTCTTGTGTTCCCCAAAGTGTGTCACTCAGGCTTCCTTGCCCTTTTGGCTTCCACATAAGTTCAGTGGTGGAAGGTGCTAGAGTACAGGGTAGGAGAAGAGGAGCCAGGGTGTTTTTCCCTCTTCCTCTGAAGAGGCTGCATCTTCTTGTGATTCCAGATCCCACTAGACCCTCTTGATTCATGGTCCCAGTTCTTGTCAGACAAGTTCTAGCAAAATTTCCAGCTTCTTCCAAGAATTGCTGATTCTAAATTCTGGTAACATTATTTATTCTGGTTGTTCATGGCTCCTAGAATAGAAGTGGCTTCCCACCATTGCCAATTTGGGGTTATCTCAGCATCCCTTCTATTTCTTTTGTAACACCTTTGTAGTTGCTTATTGTATTCACTTAACTCTTTTGAAAGATCTCGTGTGGATTCCTAACTTGACATTTATGGGAAGTAAGAGTTATCCTGAAAGCGATGGCAAAACTGTATTTTAAGCAGGACCTGTAACTTAGTTATACATGTACTACAGAGTGCTCACTGGCTGATGTGAGAAGAATTAAATAGAGGGGCAAGAACAGTGACAGTGGAATAGCAAGAAGGTTCCTGTGAAAATCTGGGTGAGAGATGCAGTGGGCCTAGAGTCATGTGAAAGGGTGTGAGCTCCAGTCGTGATCAATTTTGTGAGGAGTGAGAGGGAGAAGATTCAGGATTGATTCCCAAGTTTCCCATCGAGCATACAGTAGTGTTATTTACTGAGATAAAGAATATAAGAGCAGCAGGCTGGAGGAGAGTAAGTGATGGATTCAGGGTAGAATGCTGAGTTGTTTGGGATACAAGATATAGTGGAGCTACTTCATTCTGCTAGGTATGCTGGGCTGGAGCTCAAGAAGAGGTCTGTCCTGGAGAAAGAAATGGGAGATTCAACACCTATGAAAAGTATAATTGAAGTCACAAAAGTAGACTGTGTTGCTTGGGGAGTTGAAAGTGGGAGTTACTAAGCTTGATTGAGTCATAAGGTTCTTGGATAATTTCTCCCAGATTAATGTGTATGAGCACATAGAGACTTTGTTGTAAATGAAGCAAGCAGGTCAGGAGAAAATTCTTCAAACACCAGTTTGTAGAGGCTGGACTAAGAAGTATAGGTCAACATTTCTCTGTCTTTGCTTCTTAAACAAATGTCCATTTCTAACCCACTCACAACTATCCACATCTCTACCTCTTGGGTTGTATGCTGAGATTCTGCTTACTAGGCAAAGCTGACTAATAATCTTCTAAGAGACCCTCATCTGGTAGGCAGGTGTCCCAGCCACAGTACCTTTTCTAGGACCCTCTTTCCTTCCTTGCTTCTGTGTGTCTCCTGTGACTAGTTCTCATTATTGTGAAGTGAATGGAAATGATGTGAGCTAAGACTCTTGAGAAAAACTTTATGGTTCATCCATTTGTTGTCTGATCTATCTATGCTGCTGTATGATTACAAATGGTGATCCACAACTTGGGGACAAGGGAGCCATAAACTGGAGAAGTCCTACTCTCAGAATCACTGTGTACAGAGAGCTTCCAAAGGCTAGGAACACACATTTTGCCCTGTCACAAGAATGAGATACAACTTTTGACTTTCATTGGTTGAGACACATATATTTGGTTTTGTCTTTTATAGAACTTTAGCCCACACCAACTAATACACTATGTTACCTGTGAGTTTATTTTCAATTCTGCTTCATTCTGAGGAGCCTTACTCTGTGTATTTTGCATCCAACATTTCTCTAGGGAGAGAATCCAGTTGGCATTGTAGATTACCATCTGACTAAGTATTCCACTCTGGCACAGGTTTTTGGGCCAATCACCTGGTCCCTCTTATGTTCAGTTATAGGTGACTGCCTTAAGGTTAGTCACAGATTCTTGGAATTAATTCTGGCTAAGATAACAGAGTCAAATATTATTACTTGTGAAATGTGTGTGTGAGCTAGCCTTTCTGACCACTTTGCTCAGAAAAGTGACAATTTGCAAGGTCAATATTTGCCTTTTATTCTGGTATAGTCATTAAGACTATTTCCCTTTACTCTCAAAAATGTCCCAGCTCGGGGGTGCCTGGGTGGCTCAGTGGGTTAAAGCCTCTGCCTTTGGCTTGGGTCATGATCCCAGGGTCCTGGGATCGAGCCCCGCATCGGGCTCTCTGCTCAGCAGAAAGCCTGCTTCCCTTCCTCTCTCTCTGCCTGCCTCTCTGCCTACTTGTGATCTCTGTCAAATATATAAATAAAATCTTTTAAAAAAAAAGTGTCCCAGCTTGGAATATAAATTACATAAGCCCCCTATTCAAAATAGGTATACCTTTTCACAGATATTTCTACAATGCTGAACAGATTACTATATGTAAACTCCATTTGTAAGTACAATATTGATGTTCAAATACCTCACTCTTACACCACCCCATTGTTTCTTGAACTTGTTCTCATTTATCCAACCATATTTTTTATGCTGTTGAAAACTTTCACTTCTTGTCATCTAGCCAGTCAGCTTACAGTCTTACTTGGACATTGGATATTTACCTACCCATCACCTATTTTCCTTTTTCTAGTAATGGCTCACCCCTTTCTTGGACAATCACCTATCAACGTGTTTGTTCAGATGGAACTTCCTCCACCCTCATCTCTGGGTGATACTTACCTCATATATCTTTGGCCAGTCCAATCCACAGAAGGTTGGACCCATGACTTAAGCAGTGTCAATTACAACTAATCCTAAGACTTTTGATAGAATAACAGAAAGGGTATTGTTCCTTGTACAAGAGGAGAGAGAGGACAAGCGAATGAGAAACCTATTAATCATATGTAAATATGAATCAAGATGATTCTGATTCCAGACACCCATGAAAATTTTCAGTGTTGAGCTAATAAATTCATTCATTTGGAACTCTCAACTGAGAATAAAGTCGGAGCTAAAGTAAAACAAAAAGGCTTTATTTGGGGTCTTAGAATTACAGTTTGGGGAACATAGATTTGGGCAGCAACCCAAATATTGTCCCCTCCCCAACAGGGAACAAAAGTCAAGGGTTTTTAAAGACAAAAGGGAATGCCTCTATATGTGTTCCCAAAGAGTTTTGATAGGTAGTGGTGATAGAAAACTAATATATTTTTTTAAATAGTTTATTTATTTGACAGACAGAGATCACAAGTAGGCAGAGAGGCAGGCAGAGAGAGAGAGGAGAAGCAGGCTCCCTGCTGAGCAGAGAGCCCGATGCGGGACTCGATCCCAGGACCCTGAGATCTGACCTGAGCCGAAAGCGGAGGCTTAACCCACTGAGCCACCGAGGCACCCAGAAAACTAATCTTTACTGCATATAATTGGTTGCTAAGGCTGTAACTAAGCAAATTCTCTTACTGTAGCAAGTTGCAGGTGTTTGGGCTGAGTCCTTGGAATATTTGCATTGTGGCCCAATTTGAAAATTCACAGTTCCACCCATGAGGATGTCATAAGGCACATCTCCTTAATGTTCTCTCAGCTCCAGTCTTGGACATAAGTGACTGCAGTTCATTTCACCTTTCACAAAATGTAAAAGTTATATATCTCTAACTCATTCCTCTGTGCCTTTGTTCATGATATTCCTTCAAACTGAAATGTTTCATTTCACTCTTATGCCAATCCAGCTTCATTACTTTGGGATTAGGCAAAAGCACTCATTTATCTTCAGAGATCCTTTCCTGACTGACTTCATCCCACTATAATCCATCATTTACTCTGAAAGCATCAGCCTTTACATATAGGTTCATACTGCAAAGCAGCAGATGCTTGTTATTACATAGTAACCTGTAGCACTGCTATTAGAGGAAGATTAGTAGCATTCCATTATGTACAACATCCTTTCTAGTGAATTGCAGCAAGTGAACTAATCACTGTAACACAGGTGTATATCAGAACTTTTTCATTTGAATATGACAAATTCAACTTGCACCAAGTTAATTTAGAAGAAAACATTGCCTTCTCTAACTGGGAAATGCCAGTAGATAGACCAGTGAGGGCTGGGACAAGAAGTTCAAACCAGAACTTGTTCTCTCTTTACCCATATCTCAGCTCCCTTTCTCTTTCCATTTACTTAATACTGAAAATAGACTTTCCAAGGAGTTACGGATATGGCTGTGATCATCCTTTCAGTGTAACAGCCCTTGCCAATAAATGCAATATTGCAAGCTAACTGTCATACAAAAGTCCAGGGGAGAATTCTAATTGACCAGATTTGAGCTCTAGTCCATCCATGAAGCAATCACTGGGGCAAAGGATATGGTGCTCTCTCATTGGCAGGACCTCTGCTAGCCCATATGGCTCCATAGCCTTTGTACAAATGAGCAAATAATTTCCCCACTAGGTAGAGGCAGCCCTGCAGGTGAACAGCTTGGCAAGCAGATGGAGCCTTTATGAGAATTAGAAAAAGGTGACCTTTCTCTGGGCGTGTACACCCCATGCCAAGGTACACAGCTTGGGGAGAGAAGCATGGCTAGATTTCAGACCCTACCCATTCCCTTGGCCAGACATGTTTAGGCACAACAAACTGCATAAGGCAGCTCCACTCACTGGCCATTGTGGATCACATGATCACCATTTGTTGGAGTAGGTAATAAAGGTGGGGATGAGATGAAGGCAGAGAAAGTCACTATGACTGCAGGTTTAGAAGGAAAAATGTTAAAAAGATTTACAAATACTGACTTCACCCATTGTATAACAAATTTTTAAACTCAACGTGGAGATTAGAACACTGATGTTTTTATTAACTAAATAAATAAGAGAAATATAAGCGGGAAATCCTTGCAGGATTGCGGGAAATATGCAGATAGGCAACTTTTCCTTTTTTCAACTTTTCCTATCTTTTTTATAACTTAAGTAAAATTAATTAGCTTAATTTACAAATAAAATATCTTGAACTCTTCTTTTTTTAGGTATAGTGTGAGAAATTAAGTGCAGTGTACCATAACAGCCCACCTTGGCTACCTGCTTTATATATTTTTTTGCTTTGAAGTAGTCTCAGTGTAAAGCCTGCTGTTAGGTTAATTACTTAACTAGAGGATGAGTTCTACCCTCTCAAGGAGAACTCTGCCTCTCACCTTAGCTCTTACTTTGAAGTCTGGCCCTTTCAGAAAGTCCCTTGTTAATGACAGCCATTACCTTCTATATACAAATTGCAATAATAATAACAATAATAATAATACACTTTAACTGCAATATCTCCCATCCCCAATTGTATGACTTTCACATGTGAAACAGTGATGTTAACCAAATATTCAAGTTTATCCCTCTGGAGAATCTGATTCCCTCCTTGTGTTTCACAGACTGTTGTTTTCTTTTCCTTCTGTTCTAATGAATATATCATTACCCTTCCCTTCTTTGCCCTCTATTGTTCTATCAGAGACAAAGTTCTTCTTAAAGTCCTCCATATATTTTTTAAAGATTTTATTTATTTATTTGACAGAGATCACAAGTAGGCGGAGAGGCAGGCAGAGAGAGAGGGGAAGGAAAGCAGACTCCCCACTGAGCAGGGAGCCCCCAATCAGGGCTCGATCCCAGGACCCTGAGATCATGACCTGAGCCGAAGGCAGAGGCTTTAACCCACTGAGCCACCCAGGCGCCCAGTCTTCCAATTTTTTATTGTTATATTTTTCTTGAATTTTAAAATGAGTATGAGCACCAAAGAAAAATATCATTCCAATATAGCCGCACATTGGTTTCCTGAGAATACAGGTATTTTACACGTTTTTTTCAATTGGAATATCGGCAACTTTCTATCATACTTCAATTATTTTAAAGTATATGTATTTTTATATCATCTCATATCATGCTTTGTATTTCTTTTATAATCGCACAATCTGAAATGATTGTAGGTATATAACACCAGCTTAACCAATATTAAATACATTATATAATAATTCTATAAGTTAATTTTTAAATTTATTTTTTATAATGTTCAAATAGCCAATATATAGAAGTACATCATTAGTTTTTGATGAAGTGTTCAATGATTCATTAGTTGCATATAACACCTAGTGCTCATCACCACATGTGCATCCCTTAATACCCATCACCTGGTTACCCCTCCCACACTCTCAGTAACCCTCAGGTTGGTACCCAGAGTCCAGAGTCTCTCGTAGTTTGTCTCTTTCTCTGATTTCTTCCCATTCAGTTTTCCATCCTTTCTCAATAGTCCTCTGTGTTATTCCTTATGTTCCACATATGAGTGAAACCATACGATAATTGTCTTTCTCTGCTTGACTTTCACTTAGCATAATCCCTTCCAGTTCCATCCATGTCAATGTCAATGGTAAATATTCATCCTTTCTGATGGCTGAGTAATATCCCATTGTATATATTGGCCACATCTTCACCCATTCATCCGTTGAAGGTCATCTCGACTACTTCACAGTTTGCTTGTTCCACAATAAGCAACAGCATAACAATGATGTTATGAACATTGGGAGGCATGTGCCCCTCCTTTTCATTATGTCTGTATCTTTGGAGTAAATACCCAGTAATGCAATTACTGGTCATAGGTAGCTCTATTTTTAACATCTTGAGGAACTACCATACTGTTTTCCAAAGTGGCTACACCAACTTGCATTCCCATCAACAGTGTAAGAGGGCTCCCTTTTCTCCACATCCTCTCCAACACTTGTTGTTTATTGTCTTGTTGATTTTGGCTATTCTAGCTGGTATAAGGTGGTATCTCCTGGTTTTGATTTACATTTCCCTGATGGCTTGTGATGTTGAACGTTTTTTCATGTGTCTGTTAGCCATTTGTATGTCTTCTTTGGAGAAGTGTCTGTTCATGTTTCCTATTTATTGACTGGGTATTGGTTTTTGGGTGTTGAGTTTGGCAAGTTTTTTATAGATTTTGAATACCAGCCCTTTATCCATAAAGTCATTTGCAAATATTAATTTTGAAGTCTTTTCAAAGAGTTAGTACATGGTCATAAAATTATGTGAAGTTTATTGCAAAAGAATATTCCTTCCATTGTTTAGAAAATATGAATAATGTAATAGAAAAAATGGAAATAAGAAGTATGGTAAAATAGACAAAATTTCATATCCTCATTGTGTTACCTGAAAGACACTTTAATTGAACTTCTATAATTTGACTAATTCACACCTACTTTTGTCATGATTTGCTCACTATTATGAATAAGAATACAGGGTGGGGGCTTTAGACTTAGAGTTGGGACTGGTACAGAAATAACTGATTAAGTGTCTGTGTCCCAGAAAGCAGGACAGGACAAGAGCACTGGTAAGCTATTGGAGGAACATTAATGAATTGAGGGGAAAATCTCTGAAAGAGGCAAAGAGTAAAAAAACAAACCATTTAACTAAAATAGTCCTCAGAGCCAACTCTAGATCTAATGCTAAAATGAAGATTAAATAGGTAATTGTACTTTTCTAATTATCTGCCTGCCATTGTCAGAGGTTTTGTTTGTTTGTTTGTTTTTTTCAGGGGGTATGCCATTGCTCAATGTTCATATATGCAGGAATTTCTTTTCTAACTTTAATTCTTTATGTAAAATATATTAAAAATGTGTTACTAAGAATATTTGGTGATCTGTTTAAGAATTCTGAGAACCTGTGCTCTTAGTTCTTCTCTTCCTATCTTCGATAAATAGAATTCCACTCAGGTATAACCTCTCATTGGATATATGGTTTTAAATACCATATATGCTATACATACTTTATATACTATATTTATAGTACTATATATGTATAGAATTTGTGTGGAGTGGCATATCTGTGTCTTCAGGTATTAACCATTTCTATTGTGATGCTTTTTATTTGTTTTCTTCCTCTTCTAACCATATTTTACAATAGGACCAATTCATTTAGTTTAGTTGATCTTTTTTAAGCCTATCATCTTCCCTAATCTATAGCACTTTGTAAAAGCCTTGATAGCCTTTTCTTGGACACAATATTAAAATAATGAATTCAGGGGCTCCTGGCTCACTCATTTGGTGGAATGTGTTGATCTTGGGGTTGTAAGTTCAAGCCCCACACTCAGTGTAGATTACTTAAAAGAAATAAAATCTTAAAAAAAGAATAAAATAATGATTTGCATTGCAACATGTAAGCAGTCCATTGATTATAAGGAAAAGACATCCTAACTCCAACTAGAGTAGACAAAAAAATGGAATGTATCAGCCTAAAAACAAGAAAAGTGTAGACTTTTCATGTGTAAGGTCAAAAGTGGCACCTAGACCATAGAAATAATTAGAACAAAACCTCAGATGCCTCCATGATTGTCACTGAAATACAGTTACCTCCAGAAAGTAAGAAATATGATCAAATACAGTTTCTGAATTTTATATGGAAAAGTTTAGTTTAATTGATTTCTCTCAGAGTTAATATAAATTACCATGGACAATTCTAGTTGACTTAACTTTGGTCAGAGACCCATCCTGGGCCAGTCAAAGGAATTGAACAACAGAGGCATGGAAGATCATGGTTTTATATAAGGAAGAGAGCAATTCTAGGAAGAATGAGGTTGCTGTTGCAGTTCCTGGAAAGATTGAGGCACTAGAATAAAAATTATAATTATTATGTAAATTATATAAATTATAAATATAATACATAAATATAAAAATAGAAATATATAGAAAAATAAAATACAAACATATAAAATTATTACTATAATCATAATAGCAAATGGCCATGCACTGTGACTTTAAAAATACATGAAATCATATCTATGGGACATTAAAAATATTAAGTTGTAGAGGATTTTTAAGATATCT
Source organism: Taxidea taxus jeffersonii (assembly GCA_003697995.1). Classification (NCBI taxonomy): domain Eukaryota; kingdom Metazoa; phylum Chordata; class Mammalia; order Carnivora; family Mustelidae; genus Taxidea; species Taxidea taxus. The sequence continues at coordinate 81,277 of ML102623.1, forward strand.
TATAATGATATATTATATCACATTTATTACACAGGAAGATAAATTTAAAATTTCAGCTGAGGCACTGAAGTAAGATAGATTTCTGATACTTAATGAGTTGTGAGATATACCAAAATGCATTAGTCAAAAGAAATATCTAAGAACTAAGTTTCTTGCCTTCATTTGTTAGAGATACAGCCTAAGAAGGGGGAATTGGAAAGGACATTCTGGGGAGAGATGCTGTTATATCCTACTCAACAACAAGGGAAGGGTAGATAAAGTAATCCAATGAAATACAGGACATCCAGTTAAATTAGAAATTCAGATAAACAATGAGTGGTATTTTTAATAAGTTTATGATAAATATTGCATTGTTACTTATCTGAAATTTAAATTTCGCTGGGCACCCTGTATTTTATTTAAGTGTGGAGATTCTACCCTCTACCCCACAGCCAGTTAGCAAAAGCCCAAAGGGACCACCCAGGGAGTATCCTCAACTTGGGAACTCATTAGATATGCCTGACCCAGGTTAAGAAAACCAGTGATTTTAACAGTATTGTGGTAAGTGCTTCTTTTCATAAGAAAACACTGTAAGAATAGTCCGTGAAGAAAAAGTGGGCCAATTAGAAGATTGCAGGAATGGAATGAGGCCCTTTTAATTTCTGCCTAAGAGACCGTGTGAGAATGAATAACTAGAAAGCTAGTGGTGGACGGGTGACGGGTGGGAGGTGGAGTGGGGGGAGGGGTTATTAGGGCAGGAGATGTATAGGATAGATTGTGTGGTGCATATGTCAGTCATTGTGCAAAGGTTCCAGTAAACAATCATGAGACCAAGATTTGATTCTCTACCTACGTCAAACCCAAAGAATATAACAATTATCACAGTACAGGTTAATATGAATTTTCTGTATTCTGTTTTTCCCATAATTCAACCCAGAAGGGCTAAAACCTTGAGGTGGGATTATAAGCAGAATAAAGGGAAAAGTTAAAAAAAAAAAAAAAAAAGAGGTGGCCTACTTGCTACTCAGTAATACTGGAAGTGAGAAATGGGGTAGTTGGGAGTTGTGGAGAGAAGTGACCAAAAACTTTATTTTTCAATGAAGACTTAAGCTATTGTACTAGATATTTCTAACTAAATAATTAGTTAGGGATCATGGAACTTTTTTTAAAAAGCTGAGAACAGGAAATATTTTTTCTATTAAAATTCTTTTAAAGTACCATGAGAAAGTTTGTGAAGTTGCGATTGTACTTCTCCAGTCACATTAATTAAATCTGTCAGTTATGTGTGTGTATGTGTGTTACTATTTTTTAGGATTCAAGTATAAAAGTCAATGAAGAATTCAAGTATTAAAATAGAATAAACATTCAACATCTTTTTTAACTCATTGTATCGAAATAATCTGTAAGAAAATTATCATTTTCTTTAATATTTTACTCTTACAACAAATTTAATCTGTCTTTTTTATCTTGAATGTATTTTGAGAAGAATAATAATAAACACTCTTCTGTTAGGGAATTGGCTATAAAACTTTTTTCGTTTTTTTTTTTTTTTCTATTTGTTATCTAGACAATATGTTTTCAATTAGACTGGGAACTAAAGACACCATGATTGGAGGAACACAACATGTAAAATAAATTGTACATTATTCACACTGATGGTTCTGCCATTATTTCTTAAGGAATGAGTATTCCAGTGGCAGACTCTCTTTGGAAGACACTTCTGGTGAACTCCTACTGACATATGTGTGTTTATATTCTCCATCTTTTCCCTCTGCTTCTCTGTGCTTTCATACATCTGGTTTCAAAAAAGTCAGCTCATCTTAGACTTGATATACAGCTCGAAAATACACTGTTAAGAAAAATGAGTTGTTTTAGGGCTGCAGAAGGGGCACTTCATTGCACGGGACTCTTTTAATAGTTCAGTGGAAAATGCAAGCACAGAAACACCAATTTAATGGAATTTGAATACATCATAAGGTTTCATATCATTTTAGTTTCTTAGATAAATGTGTAATTTTGCAAAGAGGTGCTACATCAAAATGAGAAAGTATCTGTTAAGCAAACAAAGAGGCAACAGAAAAGCAATATTCTTGGAGTTAAAATTTATAATATATTGAAAATATATAGGCTTATTTTATTGTGTAATATGGTGGCAGGTCTTTTGAGATTATTTCATTCAGAACTTAATTATACATATATTTAAATCAGTTTCCAATGTATTATTAACAGTTAGAGAAAATAGTGTCTTAAGTTGGTAAGGTTCCCTAAAATATTCTTATAAATACACTAAAATTATGGGTTCAGATGTCTAAATTGTTCATCCTTAAAATGTTCTTAAGAAATATGAGTCTTGAGGGGCGCCTGGGTGGCTCAGTGATTAAAGCCGCTGCCTTTGGCTCGGGTCGTGATCTCAGGGTCTTGGGATCGAGCCCCACATCGGGCTCTCTGCTCTGAGGGGAGCCTGCTTTCTCCTCTCTCTCTCTCTCTCTGCCTGTCTCTCTGCCTACTTGTGATCTCTGTCAAATAAATAAAAAAAAAAACTTAAAAAAAAGAAAAGAAAAGAAATATGAGTCTTGAATATACAGTGACTCCTTCATCTTCTGTTCTCATTCTTGAATGAAAATGAATTGGAGCCACTATTAATCACATATGAAACAGGAAATGTTTAGATATTTTTTTTAGTTGGAGAGAATTATCCCTTTCAATCTCCACATGCAGTGGAAACAACTACTCTTCTATTTGCCATCATGTCCAACCATGGTGTCACTGGCAAGATGGTGCCATGCATTTTTGTAGTATTTACATCAGTGACAGCCCTCCCATCTTTATTTTTTTAAATATTTTATTTATTTATTTGAGAGAGAGAGAGAGCGCGAGCAGGGGGAGGGGCAGAGGGAGAATCAGACTCCCCACTGAGCAGGGAGCCTGAGCAGGGGGCTCCATCCCAGGACCTGGATCATGACCTGAGCCGAAAGCAGGTGCTTAACTGACTGAGACACCCAGGAGCGTAAACATTGTAAACTCTTATCTGTTACTTGGCATAATGTTAAATCAAACCTTTCTAGGCATGGCATTAAATCAAAATTTTCTAGTCTTCTAGTGGAGCTGTTTCAATTCCATGACTATCATTGCAGAAATGTGATTAAGCAGGCATCTTTTGCTGGTTAGGTTTCCTCTGTGATGTGTTTTAGGCCTGAATTCCATCTTATGTTATACAGTTATAACAATTATACAGCATTAAGTTAAACTTGAGAATGCAACTTATGCAAAATTTGGAAATAAAATTTTCCCATATTAATGGAATACTGAAGGTATTATTTTTCCTATTGTTAAGTGATTAGCTAAATTTAATCTAGGATATGGCATATATGTCCCAAGAATTTTACATGAACTTGGGGGCGAAAACTTACTGCTCATAGAGACTGACATGATATTAAGCTTAGAATGCAGTTTCTCCAATATTTCTTCTCAGAAAATAACAACAAAGCCTTTGAATTCAAGAAATGAGAAAAAATTCTCTACTTATTTTCCTTCAGAGTTAGAAACACAAAATGCTTCTCCCATGGTAGAGTCCAGAGTTCTCCTTTCTGTGTGAGATGCCTTCTGTAGTAAGACATGTTTTTAAATATAATATGTAGGGCATATATTTAAAGATAAAAAATTAGAGTTAGCTTTAAAAAGAGAAGGTAAATTAGTTGACTCATCATTTCTCAATTTATAACTTCCTGGCACACAGCATTCATGTTCAAGGGCAAAAAAGCTTTATCAATTCATCAAATATTAAAGTTAGCAGCAGTAACTTTGTTTCCTTACCAATATGTGAATCAGTAGCTCTACTTAATTAGGTTGATATTTTGCAATCTTGACAAAATACTTTTGAGCCCCGTGTCTCATATCAATTTCAAAATATTGTCTTATTATCCAATAATTTGTTTTCTTTCTATAATCAGGGGATAACAACATAACTAAACTGGAAAAGATTTATTAGTCTAATATCTTTATTTTGTAGATGAGTTAGTGAGGTTTAGAGAGTGAATACATAGTTAGATACTAGAAATATGTAGATAATCTTTAGTTTTTTTTCAATTATGGTAATAAAGGGTAGAATGTAATCTTTCCATGATTGATCCATCACCAGTATAGCATCTGTTTCTGTAGAACAAATGTCTTCTGTGCATCCTTGGATTATAATGCTCTAAAATACTGAGAATGCATTACTTAAATTTTTCTAGAAATATGACATTTGGTAGCTGGCATTATTTGAAATTAATAAAAACTAGTGTGATGATATGTGGGTTCTTTTTTTCAGCCCTGGAGGTGGCTTATTTTGTGACATTAAGGAAGCTTTCTTATTTCTCTATACCTTAGATATATTGACTCATATAATTAACTGATTATCATAATGTTTAATATTTATTGATATTAAATGTGAGTCATACACTTTTTACCACACATTATATACTCTACTACAGTCAAAACAACCTTGCAAATTAGGAATCATAATCCTCATTTTACAGAGAAAGGAGTTAAAGGTCAGGGAAAGTAAATGTCTTGCCAAAGTCAGGCAACAAAGAAGACAGAGGCTTATTTGAAATCAAGTCTTCCTGCCCAAACAGGCCATGCTTTTTTAATTGTACTAAACTGCCCCCAATTTATATCAGGTGCCATTATGATGAGTCATCACTTTTAGAGGAGTACTATTGTGTTTTGTGCTTCATATTTGCATTCATTGCTCTGTAGGAACAACAGTAACTCATATAATATACTTAGTATGCTCTCAAAGGCTTTAAATGTCATTTAGAACTTGGGTTAATAACAACAAAAAGAAAAACAAAAGTGTAAGATGAGTTTCTCCCACGGTGAGCTTTATTTTGCTGGATTAAAAACAAGGAATCATGAACTGACTGGTGTTCAATCAAAATTACACATGACAAAAGCATGGTGACATGTGAAACATGGATGTGGATTTCTGTGTGGTCCGCATCTCGGCTCCTCCCAGTTGCCAACAAAGCCATCTCCAAGGCTTTGCTCAGGCCTTGGTGTCCTCACAGGGAGGCACTTGCCCAGCTCACCACTTAGCGTGATCATGAAGACCCGCTGTTTATGATATATGTGAAAGCATAACCTAAACCAAAAATGAAAGTAGGTAGAGAACAACATAAAGTTTAAACTCTTAATGACTCTTAGAAAAAGTGTCAGGTCACATTAGTGCTACTGTAAGGGCCATGCAAAGTGATGAGTTCTTCACATCTTACGAATAAGGATTTTTCTTTCCAGGTAGCACATTAACTACTTAGATGTTATTCTTACCCAGCAAAGAACTTTGCTTTGGGCAAAAAGCCAAGGTAATAAAAATCCCTTCCATTTTCATGTTGACACAGGGTCGAGATTATAGAATCTTGAATTCTGATCCAAGAGATATTGTATAGAAATGCAGTACCTTGCAAATAAAGAGACTAGTCATTTCCTGGGTTGTATCCTGTGTAATAAGGGATAAACATCTGCAGGCAGCATTTTAAAGAGAAAACACTGAAGGTGTGAAAAATCTTAAATTCCAGCACTGCGTTGAGCAGTTATTGAAGAAACAGGGTCTAAAAATTCCCAGAAATTAATATTATAAGTTCTAATTTGGCATTGAATCCATAGGAGAATTAGCAATCAACAGTGAAAGATGGGAATAGAAATGTAACCAGGATAGAGAGATATATAGAGATTTCTGGCTAACATGTCCTGCTAATTTAAGAAAAGGGAAACAGAAAATCTAAGTGCCAAATTAAATACTCTTTGCGGTTTGTTGAAATATATATTTATGCTTGACTTAATAATTGTCTGGTAAACAGTGTGTAGTTTATTTCACAATGTGGCTTCAGCTATAACTGAGTGTTTATGAGGTTCTTGATTGAAAGAAAATCAAACACCATTAAAATAGTCATGTATATTGGGCACGACCCAATAAATAATTTTAGTCAAGGGTCTGGTACCCACGTCAATAAGCAGTAAGTTTCCCATTACAGGATGATAATTTGATTTCTTATTCTAGGTTTCATATTAAGAAGGTACTTTGAAAATTGTTGCTATCGATTACATACAATTATGAAGGATTCATATTATCCTCATTCAATCCTCATAACATCCTGTATGTGGGGAGGGGTGTTCAATTATTCAAGCCATTTGCTGAGAAGGAAGCTGAAACTTTGTGTGATTCTATCATGTGCCCAAGCACGTCTGACTAACAAGAAGCACACAGGGGATTTGAAACAGGCAGTCTGACTCCAGAGTGTGAGCTACTGATACTGCATAGTTGGATTTCCTACAGGTCCTCATCTTGCATGTGGAAAAGAAAAAGAGTAGTTTTTTATATGCACATTGAGTTCTGGGCAGAGTGCCAGGGCCTTAGTTTGCAGCAAATCCTCCATTCCCCTTATCCACACAGGTTATTTTTCTTTCTGCAGAGCTATTGATGAGGGAGAACATTGTCTTTGGTTTTATAGCTGGTGAACATTGAATAAGACATTCCCAGATATAGACTTGTGCTTTATCATTGAGTGAAAATGACTGCAGCCACAGCAGTCAAGTATGTGAACACTGTTTCCATGTCCTGTCATCTATCAAGTCAAATAGTGATTTTTCAGTTTCTTTAGTATTTCCATAAGGGTAGGCCAGGAAATACACAGTTTGACTGTTATCAGGTAATAGAAGATTGCCAGACAGAGTTGCACTTGGCTCAGTCAGTTAAGTGTCCACCTTAGGCTCAGGTCATGATCCCAGGGTCGTGGGATCAAGCCCCACATCGGGCTCCTTACTAAGCAGGGAGTCTGCTTCTCCCTCTCCCTCTGCCTTCCCCCCCTTCCCCCACTCATGCTCTCTCTCTCTCTCCCAAATAAATAAATAAAATCTTTTTTAAAAAAAAAAGATTGCCAGATGGAAACATCCTGTGTGTGTTCATGTGTGTATGTATATACTTGTACCTGTTTGTTCATATATTACTTCCATAATTATATAACTTCTCTGAAATTTAAAATATACTGAGATTCACATCAGGCCACACTTTTTATTATTAACTCTGCCTCTTCTAATATTGGTCAATTCCCAAAGCAAAGATTTTTAAAAGAACAGCTAAAGCTATGTAACTTAGACATACTAATTATTTTTCTTAGAAGCAGGTTGGTTTGTCTAATGAATATAAAAACCCAGGCAGACGACTTAAAATATTAAAACCTTTTTAGGGGGAAAGTAAATTCTACAAAGGGCATTCATTCAGGAAATATTGTTAGAAGGCAAGGCTCCCTTCTCAGACCTTACCTGCGTTCTTCCCTCTTTTTCTTAAGGCAGGCAGCTGTCATTTAATGTTATCTTTCTAGAAATTCTCCATCACACCTGGCTGTAGATTGGGATCTGATCTCCTTTATCAATCAATCCCCTTGTTCCTTTCACAAGACACACACACCAGCCTCCTTGTGCTGCTCCCAAAGCCAAGATAAGAGGATCTCTTCTTCTTGAAGGATTTGTCATTAAGAAACACAGGGATAAGAAGTGAAATTGGCAGAAGGGACTAAAGTGTTGGTCACTACAGATAGAAATAAAAACATTTAAAAAAGTTCTCTTAGGTGGAACAAAGCATTCATAGTACCAAGAATATTATGCTGAGAGTTTTATAAAAATCTCAACTTTAAATCCTCACAAAGAGCCTTCTATTACATTTACTCATGCCTACCTTCTTGTCAGTTCTCAGCTCAAAGTTTGCTAAGTATCGCTCTCTCAAACACTGGTCGCTTTTGGTTATCCTACTGTGTTTGCTTCACAGCACATATCACAGTCTGATTACACCTTGCCTTTTGTTTGTTTGTTCCAGACTGTTCTCTCTTATCAGAGTTGCTAGACTATGAGACTTCAGTCAAATACGGTTTACATTCTGCAGCAGCTGTGTGAATTTAGCAGTTTTCTAGCATGACTGAGGCTCTGTTTGCACATCTGTAAAATTGGACTAATGATAGCAATTGTAAAGATTAAAAATAATACTACATAAAGCTATGAATACTGGCCAGTGTATATTAAAGATACTTCCACTTTATTTGCAATATAGTGATCTAATTTAAACAACTATAATCTCTTCTGCATTTCTGAAAGCCTCCCACCACCTTTCCCTGCACCCTTCCCCAGTTTCACAGAAGGCAAGTTTCTAAATGTAAATGAAGTCCCACTATGACTCAGCCTAAAACACTGATTTCACACTTAAAAATTCAAATTCCTTAAAATGGCCTAGGTAACCCTGCACAATTTGACTGTTCATTACACCCCTCTTGGATCTCATTTTATGCCATCTTCCCTCTCATGGCATCATCACTCCTGTTATTTATTTATTTTTAAATATTTTATTTATTTGACAGACCAAGATCCCAAGTAGGCAGAGAGGCAGGCAGAGAGACAGAAAGAGAGAGAGAGAGAGAGAGAGAGAAGCAGGCCCCCTGCTGAACAGAGAGCCTGATGCGGGGCTCGATCCCAGGACCCTGAGATCATGACCCGAGCCGAAGGCAGATGCTTTAACCCACTGAGCCACCCAGGCGCCCCATCCTGTTATTTAAATATAACCAGCAACTTTCTCATATTTTTACATGTTTTATTATCACTTACTGTTTATGGTAATATAATCTTGGAACAGAGAATTTGTAAAATATCAAACATGTACTCTTAGCATGAAATTAATTTCTAGAAGTAAATATTTAATGATGGATGAATTAAACAGTAGATGCCAGAAGAGGGAGCATAAATGGATTAGAAGTATCTGAGAAGACTTCCAGACTTCCGGCAGTCTCCCGCCCTGGAGCCTCAGGCCAGCCCGCTGTTCCCACGCGGACTCAATGGAGACTTGGCAGATAAGAATATATGAACAGGGAGGAGTCAAGATGGCGGAGAAGTAGCAGGCTGAGACGACATCAGACAGCAGGAGATCAGCTAGATAGCCTATCAAACCATTCCGAACACCTATGAATCCAACAGAAGATTGAAGAGAAGAAAAACAACAAATCTAGAAACAGAAAATCGACCACTTTCTAAAAGGTAGGGCCAGCGGAGAAGTGAATCCAACGCGACGGGAAGAGAGACCCCAGGGGGAGGGGCCGGCTCCCGGCAAGTGGCGGAGCAAAAAATCAGGACTTTTAAAAGTCTGCTCCATGGAGGGACATCGCTCCAGAGGCTAAACTGGGGTGAAGACCTCATGGGGACAGCGTGGACTCAGGTCCCCCGGGGTCAGAGAAGGATTGGGGGTGTCTGAGTGTCGCAGAGCTCACAGATATTAGAGCAGGGAAACCGGCTGCAGAGACAGAGCCGAGGTTTCCTAGAGCCGTGGTCTGTGACACGGGCCGGTGCTCTGTGCGAGGGGTCCCCACAAAATCCGGGGAGACTCCGACCCGGGAGAGCTCAGGGATCTATGGGGTTCGGAGACTCCAGGTGGGACTCTGCCAGAGACAGAGATGCTTGGTCACAGGCTGGGTGAGCTCGAAGCGCTCCCAGAAGCCAGTGAGATGGGACTGATTATGCACAATTTTCTCCGGGCGCGGTCTCGGAGCGCGAATGGAGGCTGAGGAGATGGGAGTGATTAAACGCTTTTCTCTGAAGGCGCACTGAAGACTGGGGTCCCTAGCTCTCGGCTCCTCTGAACGGGAGATTGGGAGGCCGCCATTTTCATTCCCGTCTTCCGGAACTCTACGGAAGGCGTTCAGGGGACAAAAGCTCCCGAAAGCGAACCTGAGAGGATTACTTAGCCCGGCCCCTGGTAAGGGCGGTGCAATTCCGCCTGGGGCAAAGACACTTGAGAATCACTACAACAGGCCCCTCCCCCAGAAGATCAAAGAAATCCAGCCAAGACCATGTTCACTTAACAGGGAGAACAGCAGATTCTTATCTGGACAAAAAGACAAGGCGGAAAAACTTACCACAAAAAAAAGAACAGGAGGCAGGACCGAAGGCTAGGGACCTAATCAATACAGACATTGGTAATATGTCAGATCAGGAATTCAGGATGACGATTCTCAAGGTTCTAGCCGGACTCGAAAAAGGCATGGAAGATATTAGAGAAACCCTGTCAGGAGAAATAAAAGCCCTTTCTGGAGAAATAAAAAAACTAAAATCTAATCAAGTTGAAATTAAAAAAGCTATTAATGAGGTGCAATAAAAAATGGAGGCTCTTACTGCTAGGATAAATGAGGCAGAAGAAAGAATTAGTGATATAGAAGACCAAATGACAGAGAATAAAGAAGCTGAGCAAAAGAGAGACAAACAACTACTGGGCCACAAGGGGAGAATGCGAGAGATAAGTGATACTATAAGACAAAACAACATTAGAATAATTGGGATTCCAGAAGAAGAAGAAAGAGAAAGAGTAGCAGAAGGTATACTGGAAAGGATTATTGTAGAGAATTTCCCTAATATAGCAAGGGGAACAAGCATCAAAATCCAGGAGGTGCAGAGAACACCCCTCAAAATCAATAGGAATCAGTCCACACCCCGCCATCTAATAGTAAAATTTACAAGTCTTAGGGACAAAGAGAAAATCCTGAAAGCAGGACGGGACAAGAAGTCTGTAACATACAATGGTAAAAACATTAGATTGGCAGCAGACTTATCCACAGAGACCTGGCAGGCCAGAAAGAACTGGCATGATATATTCAGAGCACTAAACGAGAAAAACATGCAGCCAGAATACTTTAATCAGCTAGGTTATCATTGAAAATAGAAGGAGAGATAAAAAGCTTCCAGGACAAACAAAAACTGAAAGAATTTGTAAACACCAAACCAGCTCTACAGGAAATATTGAAAGGGGTCCTCTAAGCAAAGAGAGACCCTAAAAGTATTTTCAGAATGGAACAGAGACAATATATAGTAACAGTCACCTTACAGGCAATACAATGGCACTAAATTCATATCTCTCAATAGTTACCCTGAACGTAAATGGGCTAAATGCACCAATCAAAAGACACAGGGTTTCAGAATGGATAAAAAAACAAAACCCATCAATATGCTGCCTACAAAAAACTCATTTTAGACCTGAAGACACCTCCAGATTGAAAGTGAGGGGTGGAAAACAATTTACCATGCTAATGGACATCAGAAGAAAGCTGGGGTGGCAATCCTTATATCAGATCAATTAGATTTTAAGCCAAAGACTATAATAAGAGATGAGGAAGGACACTATATCATACTCAAAGGGTCTGTCCAACAAGAAGATCTAACAATTTTAAATATCTATGCCCCTAACATGGGAGCAGCCAACTATATAAACCCACTAATAACAAAATCAAAGAAACACATTGACAAGAACACAATAATAGTTGGAGACTTTAACACCCCCTCACTGAAATGGACAGATCATCCAAGCAAAAGATCAACAAGGAAATAAAGGTCTTAAATGACACACTGGACCAGATGGACATCACAGATATATTCAGAACATTCCATCCCAAAGCAACAGAATACACATTCTTCTCCAGTGTCCATGGAACATTCTCCAGAATAGATCACATCCTGGGTCATAAATCAGGTCTCAACCGATATCAAAAAATTGGGATCATTCCCTGCATGTTTTCAGACCACAATGCTCTGAAGCTAGAACTCAATCACAAGAGGAAATTTGGAAAGAGCCCAAATACATGGAGACTCAACAGCATCCTTCTAAAGAATGAATGGGTCAACCAGGAAATTAAAGAATAATTGAGAAAAACCATGGAAACAAATGATATTGAAAACACAACGGTCCAAAATCTGTGGGACACAGCAAAGGCAGTCCTGAGAGGAAAGTATATAGCGATACAAGCCTATCTCAAGAAACAGGAAAGGTCTCAAATACACAACCTAACCCTACACCTAAAGGAGCTTGAGAAAGAACAACAAAGAAAGCCTAAACCCAGCAGGAGAAGAGAAATCATAAAGATCAAAGCAGAAATCAATGAAATAGGAACCAAAAAAACAATAGAACAAATCAATGAAACTAGGAGCTGGTTCTTTGAAAGAATTAATAAGATTGATAAACCCCTGGCCAGACTTATCCAAAAGAAAAGAGAAAGGACCCAAATAAATAAAATCATGAATGAAAGAGGAGAGATCACAACCAACACCAAAGAAATACAAACAATCATAAGAACATATTATGAACAACTCTATGCCAACAAATTCGACAATCTGGAAGAAATGGATGCTTTCCTAGAGACATATAAACTGCCAAAACTGAACCAGGAAGAAATAGAAAACCTGAATAGGCCCATCACCAGTAAGGACATTGAAACAGTCATCAAAAATCTCCAAGCAAACAAAAGCCCAGGGCCAGATGGCTTCCCAGGGGAATTCTATCAAACATTTAAAGAAGAGTTAATTCTTATTCTCCTGAAACTGTTCCAAAAAATAGAAATGGAAGGAAAACTTCCAAACTCATTTTATGAGGCCAGCATCACCTTGATCCCCAAACCAGACAAGGATCCCATCAAAAAAGAGAATTACAGACCAATATCCTTGATGAACA
>ML102623.1:98766-151613 GCA_003697995.1 Taxidea taxus jeffersonii
AAAAATGTTCCATGCTCATGGATTGGAAGAATAAATATTGTGAAAATGTCTATGCTACCTAAAGCTATCTACACATTTAATGCAATGCCTATCAAAATCCCATCCAATTTTTTCAAAGAAATGGAACAAATAATCCTAAAATTTATATGGAACCAGAAAAGACCTCGAATAGCCAAAGGAATATTGAAAAAGAAAGCCAAAGTTGGTGGCATCACAATTCCAGACTTCAAGCTCTACTACAAAGCTGTCATCATCAAGACAGTATGGTACTGGCACAAAAATAGACACATAGATCAATGGAACAGAATAGAGAGCCCAGAAATAGACCCTCAACTCTATGGTCAACTAATCTTCGAGAAAGCAGGAAAGAATATCCAATGGAAAAAAGACAGCCTCTTCAACAAATGGTGTTGGGAAAATTGGACAGCCACATGCAGAAAAATGAAATTGGACCATTTCCTTACACCACACATGAAAATAGACTCAAAATGGATAAAGGACCTCAACGTGAGAAAGGAATCCATCAAAATCCTTGAGGAGAACACAGGCAGCAACCTCTTCGACCTCAGCCACAGCAACTTCTTCCTAGGAACAACGCCAAAGGCAAGGGAAGCAAGGGGAAAAATGAACTATTGGGACTTCATCAAGATCAAAAGCTTTTGCACAGCAAAGGAAACAGTCAACAAAACCAAAAGACAACTGACAGAATGGGAGAAGATACTTGCAAATGACATATCAGATAAAAGGCTAGTATCCAAAATCTATAAAGAGCTTAGCAAACTCAACACCCAAAGAACAAATAATCCGATCAAGAAATGGGCAGAGGACATGTACAGACATTTCTGCAAGGAAGACATCCAGATGGCCAACAGACACATGAAAAAGTGCTCCACATCACTGGGCATCAGGGACATACAAATCAAAACCACAATGAGATACCACCTCACACCAGTCAGAATGGCTAAAATGAACAAGTCAGGAAATGACAGATGCTGGCGAGGATGTGGTGAAAGCGGAACCCTCCTACACTGTTGGTGGGAATGCAAGCTGGTGCAACGACTCTGGAAAACCGCATGGAGGTTCCTCAAAAAATTGAAAATAGAGCTACCTTATGACCCAGCAATTGCACTACTGGGTATTTACCCTAAAGATACAAACGTAGTGATCCAAAGGGGCACGTGTACCCGAATGTTTATAGCAGCAATGTCCACAATAGCCAAGTTATGGAAAGAACCTAGATGTCCATCAACAGATGAATGGATAAAGAAGAAGTGGTATATATATACAATGGAATACTATGCAGCCATCAAATAAATGAAATCTTACCATTTGCGACGACATGAATGGGACTAGAGCGTATTATGCTTAGCGAAATAAGTCAACTGGAGAAAGACAACTATCACATGATCTCCCTGATATGAGGAAGTGGAGATGCAACGGGGGTGGGGGTTAAGGTGGTAGGAAAAGGAAAAATGAAACAAGATGGGATCGGGAGGGAGACAAACCAAAAGAGACTCTTAATGTCATAAAACAAACTGAGGGGGGTGGGGAGGGAGAGGGGTTGGGAGAGGTTGGTGGGGTTACATTATATGTTTAAATAAAAAAACTTAAATAAAAAAAAAGAATTATCTTGGAAGTATTGCATAAAAGAGAAAATAAATTGAAAATATGAAAGAGCATTTGAAGCATGGTGCATAGATAGAAATGCCCTAAACAGTTCTGGAATGTCTGAGAATTAAGAGTAGAGTGGAGGTGCACTGATTATTTCAAGAAGTAATGACAAGAGAGTTTGCCAGATTGGAAGAGCACATAAAACTCTGAATAGGATAAATAAAAACAAATCCACATTTATAGGTGTTACAATGAAACTATGCAACTTGGAAGACAAAAGAGAAGGTTAGGAGAGAAAATAAATAGATTCTTTTTAAGAACCAAATGACAGAAAACAGGTAGTTCATTTCCTATAGTAGATGCCGGAAGACAATGGAGTGATCCATTTCTCAGTGATACATCCATATGAAGGGTTTTATTGAAAGAACTAGTAAAGGATTTATTTAACTTTGTTGAGAGCAAGAACTGGGTCCACTTTGGTCACTGGTTCTTTATTGTCAGTGTCTAGAATGGATAGTAGAAGCTCCAGTGTCATTTTTTGAATGAATGAATGAAGGAATGAATGAACAAGTGAATGAAAGAGCTTAAAATTGTTATAAGTGTAAATAAAAATAATGAGGAAAAAAGTCATAAAAGTTACAATGTTCTGTTGATACTTGCTTTAATTCCCTTTTGAGATGGTACGTGTCACTTATAACTTTACAAGGGGCTCACAAAACTTCCTCCTTCTGTCTCATGAGTGAAGGACAAAGACTTTCCTTTTTCCCAGTGTGTGGATGCAGCAAGATCGACAATGAATAGCTTCCCTTATCCTGTACTGAGGACAATTTGCATTTCTGAAACTTTTCACTGAGCTCACTCTAGTTCAGTTGATTGCTCAAGATAACAGATTTCCTTTCTATTAAGAATCCAAATATTATATCTTCTTGTCATTCTACTTTTATGTTACTCTTATGAGTTAAGAGTAATTCATTTTCATGCTCTATAGAAGCCATGGAGTATAAATATATTCCTTTTTAAAGACCTCACTCATAGAATTATAGTTGTGTTTATTTCTTCTGTACTCCATGGTTTCAGTTCCATTAAGTTTATGAATTGACATTCCACAGATTTGTGTTTTTTATATATATGCACATATATATAAAGGGCATAAAAATATCTTCCCTTTATGTTCAGCATTTTTATTATAGAATAAAAAACTTTACTATAAATTCTACCTTGAGGTTGCCTATTTTATTAAATTAATAGACTTTATTTATTGGAGCAATTTTAGGCTGACACAAAATTAAAAAGAAAATATAGGGATTTCCTATATATTCCCTTTCCTACCTTTATTATTTAGATCTTGCAAACATGTGGTCCATTTGTTACAACGGATGAACAAATACTGATACATCATTATTAATTAAAGTCTGTAGTTTACATTAGGGTTCACCCTTTGTGTTGTATTGTGTTTTCATTTTAATAAAGGCATGATGCCATGTATGCACCATTACACAATCATATGCCATTACAGTATAATAATAGATTCACTGCCCTAAAACTCCCCAGGCTCTACCTGTTTATCCCCCTCAAACCACTTGCAACCACTGATCTTTTAAATGTCTCCATAGCTTTGCTTATTCCAGAATATCATATGATTGGAATCCTATAGTATGCAGCCTTTTCATGCTGGCTTCTGTCATATAGAGTTCCTCTGTGTCTCTTGTGTCTCAATAGCTCATTTCCTTTTTTAGCACAGAATAATATTACGTTGTAAGAATGTACCACTGTTTGTTTATCCATTTACTTATTGAAGGACATGTTGGTTGTTTTGAGGTTTTGGTAATTATGAAGAATGTTGCTATAAATATTTATGTGCAGGTTTTGTGTGGACATAAGTTTTCACCTCATTTGAGCACATACCAAGGATATGCTCAACTATGTTTAACTTTGTAAGAAACTGTCAAACCATCCTCCAAAGTGCTGTTACCATTTTTCATTCCTACTGGCAATAGATGAGTTTTTGTTACTCCACATCCTCACCAGCATTTGGTGTTGTCAGTGTTTTGATTTTGGTCATTCTAATATGTATGTAGTGATATATCATTGCTGTTTTAATTTGCAATTCCCTAATGACACACATTTTGAACTTATTTGTATATGCTTATTTGCCTCTTTTTATCTTCTTTGATGAGATGTCTGTTCAGATAATTTACCCATACTTTAATTGGGTTGTTTTCTTACTGTTAATTTTTAACAGTATGTATGTGAATACAGTCCTTCATTAGATAAAAGTTTTGTAAAGATTTTTCTTGTAATCTGTGGCTTGTTGTTTCATTTTGAGAATAGTGTGCTTTGCATAGCAGAAGTTTTTAATTGTAATGAAGTCTAATTTATCAATTCTTGTTTTTAATAAATCATGCCTTAGGAGTTGTTTCTAAGAAATCATTGCCAAACTACAGATCACCTTGATTTTCTCTGATATTGTCTTGTAGAAGTTTCATAGTTCTGCATTTTACGTGTAAGTGTCTGATCCATTTTGAGTTAATTTTTGTGAAAGTTTTAAAATCATGTCTAATTTATGTTTTTGCAGTGGATATTCCCTCCTGTTTTATTAATTAGAGATTTCTTTATTACTGTTGAAGAAGGAGTTACATTGGACAAATTGTTGTGATAATTTATATCAGGTTTTCACTGAAGCCATTTTATAAATTAAATGTTATATTTGTTTGCTTAAGCTGCCATAGCAATATGCTATAGACTGGGTGGCTTAAACCATAGAAGTTTATTTTCTCACCATTGTTTGTGGAGGCTGGGATGTCCCAAACCATATTTCTAGCATGTTTTGGTTTCTGGCAAATATTCTCTTCTTGGCTTGTAAATGACTGTCTTCTCACTGTGTCCTTCTATGACAGAGAGGGCAAGAGATATTCTCTTCTTAATAACCCTCTTACAAACCTGAAATCCTTTCAGATTATGACCTCATCTTTCTGGCCTCATTTAACCTTAATTACCTCCAAAATAAATCCTCTGTCTAACTATGGTCACTTTGAGGGTTAAGGAGGTTTCAGTATATGAATTTGGGGAGAACACATTCCATCCATAGCAAATGTGAATATTATATGCTTCAATACCTTATGGAATTTTAAATTCAGATTGTGTTTGTATGAAGACATCATCACTTTTTAACTGAACTAGGGCTCTATGGCCTCAAGTCAAATCCAGATCACTTAGAAACTAAATTCTATCATTTTTTTTTCACTGTGGGAAATTATAAACTGTGTGTGTGTGTGTTGCTTTTGTTTTGTTTTGTTTTGTTTTCCTTGTTTTACCTCTTAGTCTATCTATAAATTCCTGAAGAATTGGTGATTAGCCTCAGTGGTATTTAAATATTGACCCAGAAAATTCCTTAATACCAGTCAGATTTTGGTAGCCCAACTGCAAAGGAACCAAAAACTTTCTTCAGTGGGCATGGATGGCCAGCAAGTTTTCTTTTTATGCTGGATATCACGGAAATATTGGCAGAGAATGAGAGGACATCACCAAGACTTCATTGCTGTGAACTACTTTGAATTTAACCCATGTTAAAAACCAGCAGTAGATAACAATAACACTTTAAAGGAACAAAACTTATAATGCTGAATCACAGGGTCCCTTGGTATTTAAATATTCTTTATATTCTCTTGTTAATTTTTGTCAGAATTACATATGTAACTTGTTATGAAAATGGTACTATTTCACACTGATAAATCATGGGAAATATATACCTATGTACAATATCCTTATCTGTTATCTAATGATTATCAAAAGATTATTACTTCTAAGAATTTAACCCGAAATGATGGGAAGAGTATTGACTGATTATAGTGCCTGTAGGATCCTGAATGCTTATTTTACTCCATGTCACCTTTAGTGTTCATTTGATCTTTCTGGTGCTCAATCTGGGTTAAAAAAAAAAAAAAAGATATAACTGGGGCACCTGGGTGGCTCAGTGGGTTAAGCCTCTGCCTTTGGCTCAGGTCATGATCCCTGGGTCCTGGTATCAAGCCCTGCATCGGGCTCTCTGCTCCACAGGGAGCCTGCTTCCCCCTCTCACTCTCTGCCTGCCTCTCTGCCTACTTGTGATGTCTGTCAAATAAATAGATAAAATCTTAAAAAAAAAAAAAAAGATACAACTTAAAGTATCTTGAAAACTAAAAGCATGTCTGGTTTTAAAGAGATAATTAAGAAACATGGTAATTGTTGTATACTCTGCAGTGTAAATATGATAGGGAAAGAGTGAGAGGACCCAGGACACATAGAACAGAAAGTCTTCTTTCAGGAAGTTTAAAATTATCTATCTATCTATCTATCTATCTATCTATCTATCTATCTATCATCTATCTATCTATCATCTATCTATCTCTCTATCTATCATTATTTAAAACAGTCAGATTTGAAAAAGGCAGTAATGAGTGAATTACTTAATAATGGGGGAGATAACACCAAGAGTGCAAGGCACAATCTAGTAAGTAAGGACTAGAATGGTTATGGGAAGTTTCATAGAAGAGGTGACAGGCAGAATAATATTCCCTCCTCCAAAATATATCTCTGTTTTAATCCCTGGAACCTATGACTATCTTACTTTACATGTCCTGATGGTTAATTTTGTGTCAACTTGGCTAGCCAGCAGTATCCAGATATTTGATTAAAAACACCAGTGTAGAAGTTGTTGTGAAGTTATGTTTTAGTTGAGATTAGCATTCAGATCAGTGGACTCTTAATAAAGTAGATTAACCTCCATAAGAGTTGGATTTCATATAATTGGCGGAAGGTCTTTTTTAATTTTTTTTTTAAGATTTATTTATTTCTTTATTTGACAGACAGAGATTACAAATAGGCAGAGAGGCAGGCAGAGAAAGAGAGGAGGAAGCAGACTCCCCGCTGAGCAGAGAGCCTGATGTGGGGCTGGATCCCAGGACCCTGGGATTATGACCTGAGCCAAAGGCAGAGGCTTTAACCCACTGAGCCACCCAGATGCCCCTAATTGGTGGAAGGCTTAAGAGAAAGACTAAAGTTCCCTGAGGAAGAGGGAATTTTGACTGCCTTTGGAGTGCAGGAGCAACATTAGCTCTTCCCTGGGTTTTCAGCCTGCCCGTCTATCCTGCAGATTTTAGACTTGCCAGTCCACACAACTGTATTACACAAATTCTTAAAACAAGTCTCTTTCTCTCTTGTTCTCTTTCCTGTCTCTTTTTCTCTCTCTCTCTCTCTCTCTCACACACACACACACACAAACACATTCCATTGGCTCTTTTCTCTGGAGAAGCTAGACTAATACAATGACAAAAAGGACCTTGCCGATGTGAGTAAGAGCAGGGATTTGAGACGAGATAATCCTTGATTATGAGGTGAACTCAGTCAAATCACATAGATCCTTAAAATGGAGAACCGTTCCTGCCGTGGCTAGAGGGCAGCATGACTATGAAAGAAGAGCCAGGGAGCTAGGGTGTGCTAGGGTGTAGCTGGTATGAGGAGAGGGTATAAATGAGCCAAGGACCAAGGGTGGCCTTTAGGATAGGGTGTGTGTCTCCTCCAGAACCTCCATAAATGTACACAGCCCTGTTAACGTCTTGATTATAGCACAGAAATCCATGCAGGACTTCTTCCCTAAGAAACTAAAAGATTAAGTCTGTAATGTTTTAAGCCCCTAATTTTGTGGTACTTTATTACAGCAGGAATGGGAGACTGTTACTGAGGAGGCAGGATTGACAGACTAAAGAGGACTTGAGTAAGTTTTATGGAGGCTGAATTGCAATGCAGGGCTGATTGTGGAGTGTTACTGCCCTGAAGGAGATTGGCTTTCCTGTCTGGAGGAGCAGGTCTCATGTAGGTGTAATCCTTCATATCACTGCAGCAGATGCTGACTCAGCCGACAGGCTAATCAGGGCCAGGCAGCACTGCTTCTGAAGCTGCTATGGGGGGCAGGAGGGCAGCTGAATGAGAACAGCAATTTTGCCACTCAACTGCCTTGCATCCCACTCGTCTGAAATTGCAACTGTTTACATAGTCATCATAGACTGATATTTAAGGCTATAAAAGTTAAGAGGTCAGTTGGTCTGGGCCTTGATCTGCCTGTAACCATGATCACGATTAGCATCCTTAGGATCAAAAACTGTAACTGAGACCCAGAAGAGAGCTATTGTCTGTCTAAGGTAGTGTGGCTAGTCATCAACAGAGTAGACTCTGAAATGCAGGTCTAATAACACATCTATGTAAGAAACTTCAAAAAGGAGAGATTCACATTTACTGATTAGGTGATTTTGTATCTGTTCCTCTAATATGAAGGTCTTTGAAATTTCATTTTAATATTTAAATAGCTCATTGTACATACTGAAGAGTTAGTTTTTCTTTGTAAATAGACCCCTAGCTCCCAGAAAATGTGAACAGGAGAAAAACTACTTGAGCTCCAGGACTGACTTTTCTGCTTACCTAAATTTTTTGACCAATGGATTGCCTGTGATTTTTCTTTTTAAGATTTATTTATTTATTTGAGAAGGGGGCAGTATGAGCAAGGGGAGAGGCAGCAGGAGAGGAGAGAGAGAATCCCAAGCACATTCTGCTTTGAGTATGGAGCCTGATTCAGGGCTTGATCCCATGATCCATGAGATTATGACCTGAGCTGAAAACAACAGTGAGACGCTTAACCAACTGATCTACATAGGTGCCCATTCCTGTGATTTTTTTTTAACAGTATTTATTGTTTGCTTATACAGCTGTGGACATGTTGGAGAATCATCTCCTGAATATATGAGTTAAATGGATAAATACCATATATCAATGTTTGTCAATGTTGTAAGAACAATCTTTAACAAACAGCAAAAGAATGGCAACCTTAGCCTTGTTATTTGTGTTGAGAAAGAATGCCTAAAATATGCTAATGAAAGCTTGTAGTTACATTATTATTTATGGCAGAACATGCTGATCTTAAGTATGATTATAAACACCATTATGTATTAGGTGCAATTCATTTTTTTTCTCAGTCTGGTTTGAGGACCCATGAGATTATATATCATCTCAGCATGCAGCCAGTACAATGTCTGAGCTAGCTGGAACACTGAGAACATTGCCTTTAGAGAGAATTACTATTCTGAAGAATAAGAATATGATCATTCAAGAGTACCTCCTTTCTGAGTAATAAGACTCTGGAAGTCATCAAAGCCCAGATATAATATCACACCAAGGCAATGTAGAGTGGTAGGAGTATGCATTCAGATATGTGTTTGAGTTTCTTTCCTTCTTTCCTTCCACAAATATTTACAATGTGTCAAGCTGTTATTAAGCTACTGTAATTAAATAGTTATCAAGGTATAATTTCTGCATTGAAAGAGCATGTAATCTAGTCATACACAAGTGCTGTGTGGCCTTACTTAAGTTGCTTGACTTCTCTGAGCACCTAGTACTGAGTCTGTCATTGATTAGAGGTGAACTAAGGGGAAATGCCCTCTTCCTTGATCCCAGATACTTTGCTGAGTGATACCTCATGGACAACTCCTACCTCTCTCTTTTCCTACACCAATAATTTTGAGTGATTGTGAGATAGGGTTGGGAAAGATGAGCTTTCTCTATTCCTGAAGTTTCCTTCCTATAGAGGGAGCTCCTTTAGCATAATAATGTGGGTTTTGGTGTTCCTCATCATCCATTTATCCCCCACTAAAGAGGAGAGACTTACCTGTGGGTGAACTTAGGAGAAGCTAGGTATAGGGGGGGTCTCTCTCTCTCTCTTCTTCTTCTCTCTCCCCTCCTCCCACCTTTCTCTCTGAGCAAGTAGATATTCTATCTAAATCCCCCATGCTCTAAGTGATCAAGAGCCTCATTCTGGGACAGAAGTATGTAGTGAACTCCCTTTGCCTTTGTTGTAGTGGGTAAGTCTTTTTTATTGTCGTGTTCATCCTAAGAAAGCCCACTTATTCTCCAGCAAAAGCCACATTCTCCATAATCAGTAATAAAGAAGATATTTTGGTGCCCATCTGCCTTTCTCAATTGGTTCAAAACTCAGGTGAGGAAGAGCAGTGATATTCATTGTGCCACTATGAATCCCATTACATGATAATTATTGTTTCCTTGGGACTCTTCTGCAGAAAATAATTTTTTAAAATGCCACTTGAACCTAATGATTGCAGATGCTAGCGTAATAGAAACAGGCTGGGGTCACATGCCTCTCTATTTTCCTCTGTGAGGGAGTAACTGTTGCATGATTCCTTTCTCCCAAAAGAGAAGTTATAAAAGATCATGATAAAGCTGTTCCTTTATGTTTCTTCTTTCCTTATTTAAAAATTAATGGCTTGTTCCAAAAGAGTTGTCATGGTTTCCTACTAATTTTCTTAATTACTGTTTTTAATGGTGCAATTGCATTTTGGGTATGTAATATTTTTTAATTTGTTATACTTTACTACACCCTTGTGGGGTAGGACATCCACATTTTGTAGATTAAGAAACTGCCAGGAAAAAGGAAGTGACTTGCCTAATGCCACACAATAAAGCTGTGAATTTGTTGGTGAATATGGAATTAGGCATAATTAGAATTCATCAGTAAGCTTTTTCTTAGGAAATTCACCTGGAGACCCATCAGTAGGCACAGCTGAAACTTTCCAAACATAGAGCAGGAATGTTGGCTTCCTGTTCTGCTTATTATAATTGAAGTATTGAGACCTTTGATATAAAACTTAGTGTTTTTCTTTGGAGCCAGCTCTGAGTGGGGGTTGTATCAATAATCCTAGAAAAGATTGAAGACTTTAAAATGCATTTGCTCTGACTAAAAGTGCTAAACATTGATTAACTTCAGTTTCGCTGATGTAAAAATTTGTAAATGTTTCTGCTGATTCTTCCCCATCATGTTACATTTTGATATGTTGAAACCAGCTCATAATAATTAGTGAGAGCCAACTTCAATTTTCAGGAATATTGCAAATGAGTTGATAGACATAGCCATTACTAAAAATCAAAATTAAAACTTAAAATTTAAAAACTATATTGAAAACAAAATGAATATCAAAGTTTATAATTTCTTAATAATTTTAATCTATTGTACTATTATATATATCCTATGTATATATAATATTATGTATCTGATTATGTAATATAAGGTATACTCTATACCTTATACTCTATATAAGGTATCTAAATGGAGGAAATACTATATATTTACATGCTACCAAATATCTCTTCTCAATTCTGCTTTTAGTAATTTCATATTAGCAGTTTGAATTCAATCACAGTAGGAATACTTACACCAAATACTGAAATATTTATTGAGATCATCAAATGCCACAAATCAGGACTTGATTTATTATTTTGTTGACTGTCTGGACTTAAGAAAGTTATGGAGAAAATGTTAATAATGCAGATTAGAGTTCAAAGTATGTGCTGTCTGTAGCATTACATTGTGACTAGCATAAAAATGTTTGAGGAAATACCCTTTCAGAATTAAAAATCTGTTAGTCAATTCAATAAAAATTTGCCCACTGCAGTGGTGAATGAGTAAAGTTCTCACATTTGTCTCCATTATTTAACCCTCATCTTATTAATATAAACTAAAATGTTGACCAACATTCTTTGTGAATTGAAACTGTATTTGGCCAAGGATATAAGAGTTCAGCAAAAATCAATGAGAGCATTCCATGAAAATCAACTAACAGAGTTTACAATAAAAAGTGTTATGTATTTTATTGTTATTTGTAAATTATGGCTATATACCCTATTTCTTATATATATACATTTTTTCAGAGAGGTAGTATATAGTGTGTTGAATAGTAGTTCTCCCAAAAGGTATGTTTTAATTCCCAGAATTTAGGAGTATCACACACATAAGATAGAAAAAAAAGGGGGGGTATTTCTTTCTTTTTTAAAAAAATTTATATTAACATATAATGTATTATTAGCCCCAGGAGTATAGGTCTGTGAATCGCCAGGTTTACACACTTCACAGCACTCACCATAGCACATACCCTCCCCAATGTCCATAACCCAACCACTGTCTCCCTACTCCTCTCCCGCCAGCAAACCGCAGTTTATTTTGTGAGATTAACGGTCTCTTATGGTCTGTCTCCTTCCTGATCCCATCTTGTTTCATTTATTCTTTTCCTATTCCCCAAACCCCCCATGTTGCTTCTCGACATCCTCATATCAGGGAGATCATATGATAGTTGTCTTTCTCTGATTGACTTATTTCGCTAAGCATAATACCCTCTAGTTCCATCCACGTCATCGCAAATGGCAAGATGTCATTTCTTTTGATGGCTGCATAGTATTCCATTGTATATATATACAACCTCTTCTTTATCCATTCATCTGTTGATGGACATCTAGGTTTTTCCAGGGTTTGGCTATTGTGGACATTGCTGCTATAAACATTCGGGTACATGTGCCCTTTCGGATCACTACGTTTGTAACTTTAGGGTAAATACCCAGTAGTGCAATTACTGGGTCATAAGGTAGCTCTATTTTAAACTTTTTGAGGAACCTCCATGCTGTTTTCCAGAGTGGTTGCACCAGCTTGCATTCCCACCAGCAGTGTAGGAGGGTTCCCCTTTCTCCGCAACCTCGCCAGCATCTGTCATTTCCCGACTTGTTAATTTTAGCCATTCTGACTGGTGTGAGGTGGTATCTCATTGTGGTTTTGATTTGGAGTGATGTGGAGCATTTTTTCATGTGTCTATTAGCCATCTGGATGTCTTCTTTGCAGAAATGTCTGTTCATGTCCTCTGCCCATTTCTTGATTGGATTATTTGTTCTTTGGGTGTTGAGTTTGATAAGTTCTTTATAGATTTTGGATACTAGCCTTTATCTGATATGTCACTTGTGAATATTTTCTCCCATTCTGTCAGTTATCTTTTGGTTTTAGTAACTGTTTTCTTTGCTGTGCAAAAGCTTTTGACCTTGATGAAGTCCCAAAGTTCATTTTTGCCTTTGCTCCTCTTGCCTTTGGCGACTTTCCTAGGAAGAAGTTGCTGCGGCTGAGGTTGAAGAGGTTGCTGCCTGTGATCTCCTCAAGGATGGATTCCTTTCTCACATTGAGGTTCTTCATCAGTTTTGAGTCTATTTTTGTATGTGGTGTGAGGAAATGGTCGTTTCATTTTTCTCCATGGGGCTGTCCAAATGTCCCAACACCATTTGTTGAAGAGACTGTCTTTATTTCATTGGACATTGTTTCCTGCTTTGTTGAAGATTAGTTGACCATAGAGTTGAGGGTCTATTTATGGGCTCTCTATTCTGTTCCATTGATCTATGTGTTCTGTTTTTGTGCCAGTACCATACTGTCTTGATGATGACAGCTTTGTAATAGAACTTGAAGTCTGGAATTGTGATGCCACCAACTTTGTCTTTCTTTTTCAATATTCCTCTGGCTATTCAAGGTCTTTTCTGGTTCCATACAAATTTTAGGATTATTTGTTCCATTTCTTTGAAAAAAAATGGATGGGATTTTGATAGGGATTGCATTGAATGTGTAGAT
Organism: Taxidea taxus jeffersonii; assembly: GCA_003697995.1. NCBI lineage: Eukaryota > Metazoa > Chordata > Mammalia > Carnivora > Mustelidae > Taxidea > Taxidea taxus. The sequence goes on from ML102623.1 coordinate 111,851, forward strand.
TGTTTTAGGTAGCATAGACATTTTCACAATATTTGGTCTTCCAATCCATGAGCATGGAACATTTTTCCACTTCTTTGTGAGTTCCTCAGTTTCTTTCATGAGTACTTTATACTTTATGAGTATAGATTCTTTGCCTCTTTGTTTGGGTTTATTCCTAGGTAACTTATAGTTTTGGATACAATCGTAAATGGGATTGATGCCTTAATTTCTCCTTCTTCTGTCTTGTTGGTGGTGTATAGAAATGCAACTGATTTCTGTGCATTGATTTTATATCCTGACACTTTACTGAATTCCTGTACAAGTTCTAGCAGAATTGGAGTGGAGTCTTTTGGGTTTCCACATAAAGTATCATATCATCTGCAAAGAATGATAGTTTGACTTCTTCTTTGCTGATTTGGATGCCTTTAATTTCTTTTTGTTGTCTGATTGCTGAGGCTAGGACTCATAGTACTATGTTCATGATAAGCAGTGGTGATAATGGACATCCCTGCCATATTCCTGACCTCAGTGGAAAAGCTCTCAGTTTTTCTCCATTGAGAATGATATTTGTGGTGGGTTTTTCATAGATGGCTTTGAAAATATTGAGGTATGTGCCTTCCATCCCTACACTTTGAAGAGTTTTGATCAGGAAGGGATGCTGTACTTTGTCAAATGTTTTTTAGCATCTGTTGAGATGGTTATGATATGGTTCTTGTTCTTTCTTTTATTAATGTATTGTATCACATTGATTTGTTGATGTTGAACCAAGCTTGCAGCCCTGGAATAAATCCCACTTTATCGTGGTGAATTATCTTTGTAGTGTACTGTTGGATCCTATTGGCTAGCATTTTGGTGAGAATTTTTGCATCTGTGTTCATCAAGGATATTGGATTGTAATTCTCTTTTTTGATGGGATCCTTGTCTGGTTTGGGGATCAAGGTGATGCTGGCCTCATAAAATGAGTTTGGAAGTTTTCCTTCCATTTCTATTTTTTGGAATAGTTTCAGGAGACTAGGAATTAATTCTTCTTTATATGTTTGGTAGAATTCCCCTGGGAAACTGTCTGGCCCTGGGCTCTTATTTGTTGGGATATTTTTGATGACTGCTTCAGTCTCCTTAGTGGTTATAGCTCTGTTCAGGTTTTCTGTTTCTTCCTGGTTCAGTTGTGGTAGTTTATATGTCTAGGAATGCATCCATTTCTTCCAGATTGTCAAATATGCTGGTGTACAGTTGCTCATAATATGTTCGTATAATTGTTTGTATTTCTTTGGTGTTGGTTGTGATCTCTCCTCTTCCATTCATGATTTTATTTATTCGTGTCATTTCTCTTTTCTTTTTGATAAGTCTGGCCAGCGGTTTATCAATCTTATTAATTCTTTCAAAGAGCCAGATCCTAGTTTTGTTGATTTGTTCTATTGTTTTTGTTTGTTTGTTTGTTTTTGGTTTCTATTTCTTTGATTTCTGCTCTGATCTTTATGATTTCTCTTCTGCTGGGTTTAGACTTTCTTTGTTGTTCTTTCTCCAGCTCCTTTAGGTGTAGGGTTAGGTTGTGTATTTGAGACCTTTCTTGTTTCTTGAGAAAAGCTTGTACTGCTCTATATTTTCCTCTCAGGACTGCCTTTGCTGTGTCCCACAAATTTTGAACCATTGTGTTTTCATTATCATTTGTTTCCATGATTTTTTCAATTCTTCTTTAATTTCCTGGTTGACCCATTCATTCTTTAGAAGGATGCTGTTGAGTCTCCATGTATTTGGGCTCTTTCCAAATTTCCTCTTGTGATTGAGTTCTAGCTTCAGAGCATTGTGGTCTGAAAATATGCAGGGAATTATCCCAATCTTTTGATACAAGTTGAGACCTGATTTAGGACCTATGATGTGATCTATTCTGGAGAATATTCCATGTGCACTAGAAAATAATGTGTATTCTGTTGCTTTGGGATGGAATGTTCTGTATGTATCTGCGATGTCCATCTGGTCCAGTGTGTCATTTAAGGTCTTTATTTCCTTGTTGATCTTTTGCTTGGATGATCTGTCCATTTCAGTGAGGGGGATGTTACGTCCCCTACTATTATTGTATTATTGTTGATGTGTTTCTTTGATTTTGCTATTAATTGGTTTGTATAGTTGGCTGCTCCCATGTTAGGGGCATATATACTTAAAATTGTTAGATCTTCTTGTTGGACAGACCCTTTGAGTATGATATAGTGTCCTTCCTCATCTCTTATTATAGTCTTTGGCTTAAAATCTAATTGATCTGATAGAAGGATTGCCACCCCAGCTTTCTTTTGATGTCCATTAGCATGGTAAATTTTTTTCACCCCCTCACTTTCAATCTGGAGGTGCCTTTGGGTCTCAAATAAGTTTCTTGTAGACAGCATATTGATGAGTTTTGTTTTTTTATCCATTCTGATACCCTGTGTCTTTTGATTGGGGCATTTAGCCAATTTACATTCAGGGTAACTATTGAGAGATATGAATTTAGTGCCATTGTATTGCCTGTAAGGTGACTGTTACTGTATATTGTCTCTGTTCCTTTCTGATCTACTACTTTAGGGTCTCTCTTTGCTTAGAGAACCCCTTTCAATATTTCCTGTAGAGCTGGTTTGGCATTTACAAATTCTTTTGGTTTTTGTTTGTCCTAGAAGCTTTGATCTCTCCTTCTATTTTCAATGATAGCCTAGCTGGATATAGTATTCTTGGCTGCATGTTTTTATCATTTAGTGCTCTGTATCATGCCAGTTCTTTCTGGCCTGCCAGGTCTCTGTGCACAAGTCTGTTGCCAATCTAGTATTTTTACCATTATATGTTACAGACTTTTTGTCCCAGACTGCTTTCTGGATTTTCTCTTTGTCACTAAGACTTGTAAATTTTACTATTAGATGATGGTGTGTGGACATATTATTATTAATTTTGAGGGAGATTCTCTGCACCTCCTGCATTTTGATGCTTGCTCTCTTTGCTGTATTAGGGGAATTCTCTATGATAATTCTCTCCAATATACCTTCTGCTCCCCTCTCTCTTTCTTCTTCTTCTGGAATCCCAATTATTCTGTTTTGTTTCATGGTATCACTTATCTCTCGAATTTTATTTCACCTTGGTTAGATTTTAGTTCTTTTATTACTCCAGAAAGGGCTTTTATCTCTCTGGAGAGGGTTTCTCTAATATCTCCCATGCCTTTTTTGAGCCTGGCTAGAACCTTGAGAATTGTCATTCTGAACTCTAGATCTGACATATTACCAATGTCCATATTGATTAGGTCCCTAGCCTTTGGTACTGCCTCTTTTTGTGTGTGTGTGTGTTGAGTTTTTCTTCCTTGTCATTTTATCCAGATAAGAATATATGAAGGAGCAAATAAAATATTAAAAGGGTGGCAAAGACCCCAGTAAAATGTGCTTTAACCAAATCGGAGGAGATCCCAAATCGTGGGGTGAAGAAAGGAGGTAAAAAGAAGTTCAGAAAAATAAAAAAAAAAAGTTAAAAAGAGAAAAAATATATATAAAAAAGAAAAAATATATATATTAAACTGGGTAATAGAACAGGTTCACCCACTTAATTTTGGAGTATTTTGGTCTCTTAGAAGAAACTACCTCCCACAATTTTAAAGGATGAAAAACATATATAAGGGTAAGCATGATAAAGGGATGGAATGTGACTATAAAGATGAAAAATATTTTTTTTAATTTCTAAAAAAGGAGTTGATAAGATAAGTTGGTTGGGAGAATAAAGAAAAAGAAAGTGGAGAGAATTTGCTGATGCTGGAGGCTAGAACAAAGCCCTGTGCTAGATTTAGAGTATATATTGATCTATTAGAAGAATTTGTATCCCAAATCTTTTTAGAAGAAAAAAATCCTATATGAATACAAAAATAAAGTTAGATACAATGAAGGATAAAATGTGACTATAATAACGAAGGTTCAAAAAAATTTTTTTGAAGTGTATTGTTAAGAGAAACTAGTTAAAAAAACATTAAAAGAGGAAAAGGTAAAAGTTAAACAAAAATTAGCAGAAGAAAAAAATAAAATTAAAAAATTAATTAACTTTGCAAGACTAAAGAATCATGGGGAGAAAGCCATGAATTCCATGCTTTGCTTTCTTGTCCTCTGGAGTTCCGCTGCTCTCCTTGGTAAGTGAACTTGGTCTTGGCTGGATTTCTTGCTGATCTTCTTGGGGAGGGGCCTATTGTAATGATTCTCAAGTATCTTTGCCTGAGGTGGAATTGTACCACCCTTACCAGAGGCCAGGCTAAGTAATCCACTCGGGTCTGCTTTCGGGAGCTTTTGTTCCCTGAACGTTTTCCGTAGAGTTCTGAAAGATGGGAATGAAAATGGTGGCCTCCCAATCCCTAGCCAGGAGGAGATGAGAGCTCGGGGCCCCACTACTCGTGCTACCTCAGAGAAAAGCGCTCAATCACTCCTGTCTCCCTGGCCTCCATCTGTACTCTGAACTCACCCAGCCTGTGACCAAGCATTTCTGTCTCTGGAACACAGCCATGCCTGGAGTCTCCGAACTTGGCAGATCCCTGAGCTCTTTCAGGGGAGTCTCCCCAGATCATGTTGAGTCCCTGCTCACAGAGCAGTGGTCTGTGCCACGGATCATGATAAGGTAACCCTGAGTTGATAGCTCACTCCTCAGCTCTGTCTCTGTAGCCGGCTTCCCTGCTCTAACACCTGTGAGCTCTGTGACACTGAGATACCCCTGATCCTTCTGTGACCCCGTGGGACCTGAGGCCACATTGTCCCCACGTGGGTTTCACCCACTTTAGTCCCTGGGGCGATGTCCCTCAGTGGAGCAGACTTTTAAAAGTCCTGATTTTGTGCTCCATTGCTCCGCTGCTTGCTGGCAGCCACCCCTCCCCCCCGACGGTCTCTCTTCCTGTCGCTTTGGATTCACTTCTCCACCAGTGCTACCTTTCAGAAAGTGGTCGATTTTCTGTTTCTAGAATTGCTCCTCTTATTCTCTTTGATCCCCTGTTGGATTTGTAGGTGTTTGGAATGGTTTGATAAGCTATCTAGCTGATCTCCTGATCTCCTGCTGCCTGATGTCATCTCAGCCTGCTACTTCTCTGCCATCTTGACTCCTCCCTCCCAAAATGCGTATTTGTAAATGTTGCTTGCAAGGACATTATCCTGGATAATCTGGGTGGGTCCTAAATGCAATCACATGTATCCTTAATAAAACAGACACATGGAGGAGGAAACAGAAAGAAGGAGGAGGCAGAGTGACTCTGGTGGCAGGGAGTGGAGTGATGTGGCCACAAGCATGGAATGCCTGCAGCCACCAGCAGCTGGATGAGACAATTCATATTCTCCCCTGGAGCCTCTGGAGGGAGGATGGTCTTGCCAACAGCTTAATTTTGTGCTTCTAGACTCTAGGACTGTGAGCAAATAAATTTCTCTTGTTTGAACTCACCAGTTCTTGGTAATTTGTTATGACAGCCCTGGGAAACTATTACAAAGTGTGATGAAAAACTATTTTATGGCTGCATTTGGCATTATATAGGGAAGATATGTTGAAATGATCAGGGTTCTGATCTCCCCAGTTTCTGGCTGCTTACATTTTTTTTTCTTTATGCATCTAAGTAATTCATTTTTACACATGTTTCAATGATAAAGATAAAACTTAAATACTTCAGAGCCTTAACCTACTCTAACCTTCTACTAATATGCATCTGAGCACCACACCCAATATTCCTGAAAATTGGTACCTAGACTGACATCCTTTACTCTCCTTACCAATCTTTCAGTCCCCTTGTCTGCTGGGCAACATTTCATCAGATCTTATATCTCCATAATTTCTTTATTATCAAGATCCCCTAGTTTCTCATCTGATTAGTTTTAACTATTGTATTATTCCCTTGCTCTACATTATTGCTATTCTCAGTAGTATAACACCTTGGAATTATGAAGGGTCTTTGAAGCTTTGCATCAGATTGATTTACTAATTCGGAGGTTATTTGCCATCTCTATGATTCTATTGCTTTTTTATCATGCTTTAACTCTAAGCTTGTTAGCTTCTATTTAAATGAACTAACTTCTCTATTCTGGTTGTCTTGGTGATATCTCTAATGTATTTGGTTTCTTTTGTGTTGTCCTGTATTTTCTTTGTTAATATCACTTAGAGAAGATCAGAAATATGCTGCCAGAGAAGATACATGATTTATTATTACTATTATTGTACCAATATTGCCTAATATAAGACCTTCATTTGCTAAAAACTAACCTCTACTATGTTTTCCAAAATAAAAATAAATAGATAAAAACAAACCACATAGTTTAGCCAAGAGTTGTTGAGTACCACTAGTATAGCATTGGTTCAAAAAAACAAAAAAACAACAACAAAAACAGTGAGACCTCAGTCCCCCTGGCCCTGGCTTAAAGCACTTACAAATGCTTTATAAATTCATCTAGATATTTTATTTGTAGCACTTCCAGGGTGTCATTCCATTTAGGAATAATCTTTGTTTTGTTGCACAAAAATTGACTAATGGTCTAGGAAATTTTCTTCACTATTCGGACATTTATAAGGCAGCTCACATTGTGCTTGGATCTCCTTAGGACCTGTGGGTATTTGCTATTTATAGATAACCCTCTGAATAGGTCCAAGCATTTAATTTCTTTCCAACCCCTTCCTTAGTTACTTCTACATGACTATGATTAAGTTTTCCTAGCAGTAGAAAACATGTTTTTTTTTTTTCCATTTGTACTTAGGCAATCTTCACTTTGAGGAAGAAAAAAAGCGACATGTTAAGAAATTTACCATTTCTTGATTCTGCGTTTCTATTCACCTGATCAATTTGCAGTTAGATTTGCTGTTTCTCTCCTATGTTATTTCCTGTGATTTTGAACTCAGTAATATTCTAGAAACTAGTATTCTGTTGTTTAGTGTTTGTGGTTTCTTTCAAGAGCAAAAAAAAAAAATTTTAAACTATACCTTTTGATTTTCTGCCACATAATTTTATTTTTAGTTCATTCTTTTCAGTAAGTTTGAAGGGAACATGAGCTATGCAGCAAGATGCTTTCATAGGAAATTTTACAGACTTATGCAGTTATCTCACAGAAGCTGGAAGCATGTCTTGTACAACAGTTTTGAGGTGTAATTGATATGCAATAAACTTCACATGTTTTAACTGTAAAATATGTGTGTGTGTATAAAACCACACTCAAAATAATGAATATATTCATCACTGTCTCCCTAAATTTCCTCGTGCTTCTCTGTGATTCCTCTCCTAGCACTTTTCACACATTCCTCTATCCCAATCATTGATCTGTTTTTGTTGTTGTTGTTTTTGTGGTTGTTTAGCATATAGACTAGCTTGTATTTTCTAGAATTTTAGAAAAAAGTATAGTAGGTACTGGTTTTTGTCTGGCTTTCACTCAGCATAATTATTTTGAAATCATTCATGTTGTGGCTTATATTAATTACTTATTCCATTTATTGTTGGATAGATTTCCATTGAAGTAGTATACTACAACTTGTTTATTGATTCACCCTTTGATGGATATTTGGGTCATTTCCAGTTTGGGGGTACCATAAATAACTTGCTATGGCATTTATGTACAAGTCTTTGTGTGGAAATATGTTTCATTTTTCTAGAAACACCTAGGGCTAATGGCTGGGTCATACAGTAGGTATGTGTTTATCATTTTAAGAAACTGCCAAACTGTTTTCCAAAATGGTTGTACTATTTCCAATAGCAAAGGAACTAGTTCCACTTTCCTTATATTCCACACCATTCCCTTACATTGGTATTACAGGCCACATAGTAGGATTGTAAAGTTATCTCCTTGTGGCTTTAATGTTTCATTTCTTTAATGGTTACTGATGTTTAAACATCTATTCATGTGCTAATTTGTAGCTTCCTTCATTAAGTGTTGTTCAAGTCTTCTGTGTGTTTTTAATTGAACTTTTATTTTTGATTCACAAGTATTATTTATACATTCTGTACACAAATCTTTTGTGAGGTATATGCTTTGTAAGTATGTTTCTCCTAGTCTGTAGCTTATCTTTTCATTCTTCTGACAGTGTCTTTTACAGAGCAGAAGTCCAGCATATGCAGTCCAACATACCAATATTTTATTTTATGAAGCATGCTTTTGTTGCTGTGTTTCCATACTTAAAAAATCATTTCCTAATCATGACCACTGAATTTTTTTCTCTGTTTACCTCTATAGTTTAGATTTCACACTAAGTTTATGAACTACTTTTAGTTGCAGGTATAGATTGTAATTTTTTTTTTAGGGTTTTCTAATTTTTACCACGATTTGTTGTTAGAAAAACTATTACTTTGCTACTGAATGCTTTTTCACCTTTATCAAAATCAGTTGTATTTTGGAATCTATTTCTAGACTCTCTATTCTGTTCTATTGATCTTGTGTATCTTGATGCTGGTACCATACTACCTGGACTATTATAATTTATAGCATTGTAATAATTTTGGAAATCTGGTAGTCCTTCAGTCTTCTTTTTTCAGTTCTTATTTACTTCTTTTTATTTTGGTTATGTTAGATTATGTACATTTAGGTACTTCTTACTTCCATTTGTATTTTAGAAAGAACTTGTCAGTTTATACAAAACCTCTGATGGGAATTCAATTGAATTTATGTTGATCTATAGATTAAATTGGGGAAGATAGGCTTCTTAACAATATTAGTTTTTCTGATACATGAATATCTATCTCAGTTTATTTAGGTCTTCTTGATTCCCTCAGTAATGTTTTATAGTTTTCAGTTCGTAGGTCTTGTACATCTTTTGTCAGATTTATCATTAAGCATTACATATTTTCTGATATTACTGTAAATGCTATTATGTTATTTATTTTTTATTTCTATTGTGACTAATCTATGGAAATACAATGAAATTTTTTGAAATTCTATTGAATTCCCTTGAAATTGATCTTATGTCCTACATTCTTCTAAAATTCACTAATGGCTTTTTTGTCTATATCATTAGATTTTTTTTTACATTGATTATTATACTGTCTACAAATAAAAAAAATTTACTTCTCTCTTTCAAATCTGAATGGCAACCATTTCTTTTTTGTCTTTATTACACTGATTAGAATTTCCAGTAAAATTTTGAATAAAGTTTGAAAAAGTTATTCTTTCTTTTTAAAGATTCTATTTATTTATTTATTTATTTATTTATGAGAGAGAGAGAGAGAGAGTGCACAAGAGCACCCATGAGTGAGGAGGGGGATAGAGGAAAAAGCATGATGATAAGGGAGCCCAATCCGGGACTTGATCCCAACTCAAGCCAAAGGCAAATGCTTAGGTGACTGAGCCACCAAGCACCTGAGAGAGTTTATTTTTGATTGTAAGGGTAAAAAAGTTAATCTTTTACCATAAAGTATATTAACTGTAGATGTAAAAGTTCTTTACCAGTCAAGAAAATTCTGTTTTGCTCCTAGTTTACTTGGATTTTTTTTTTTTTTTTTAGTCTGGAATGGATGTTTAGTATTTTTTTACTCCTTTTTTTTTTTTACCCACTTATTGAGATGTCATGTGTATATATGTAAATATGGTGACATACACTGACTAATTTTCAAATATTTAACCAATATTCTATTACTAGTGGAAATCTCACTTGTTTATTATATATTATCCTTTTTATATGTTTTTGCTTTCCTTTTGAAACAATTGCCTTCTTCTGAAATAATTGAGGATTTTTTTTGCGATTACAGTTGATCTGTTACCTTAACACAATCTTACTGTTTTCTTATTTAGATTATAGTAAACTATTTTATTTAAAAAATATTTTAAACTCTTTAATTTAAAACACGCTCTTGTTATCTTAGTGATTCTTGAGAGTTTAGACTATGCATCTTCATGCATACTTTGGAATCATACAATACTACTTCACTAGTATTTTTATAAAGCTCTTATTATAGAATAAGAGATTCAAAATATTATTTAAATTATTTATTTAAAATATTATACCTCCAGTCTTTGTGCTATTGTTGCCATATATTTTATTTCTCCATGTATTATAAATCCCACTGTGCTTTGGTATTATTTTTGCTTAAATAGCTGATTTTCTGTTAAGGAAACTTAAGTCTCCCTCCCCTTTTTTTTAATGTAGCAACCCATTTAATTTCTATAACAAATGTTCTTCAATCCTTATTCAGGCTTCCTTCTTGTAACATTGTTCATCTGCTTGTAGGACTTCAGTGTTACTGATTATATCATTCTGGAATTGATAGATTCCTTAGGCTTTTGCTTGTGTGAAATGTCCTTTGTTTCACCCTCAATTTTAAAATTTATATTCTCTAGGTAAAATTCTAGGTTGACTGCACTTTTCTTTTAGTATTTTAAATGTGTTTTCCTACTGTCTTCTATCTTACAGTATTTATGATGGGAACTCCTCTATCATCTTTATCTTGGTTCTTTTGTATTTAATAGATTGTTTTCTCTGGCTGCTTTTAAGATTTCTCTCTTTATCATTGGTTTTAAACAATTCAGTGATAATATGCCTTAGTGTATCTTTCTTCTTGTTTCTTGTGCTTGGGGTTTGTTGAGATTTTTTTGGGTATATGAGGTTTTATATTTTGTCAGGTTTTGAGACATTTTAACCAGTATTTTTTCAATTTTTTTCCCCCCAGTTCTCACAGTCACTCCTCTCCTTTGGAATCTCTAATTAAAAAATATTTGGCCTCGTAAAATTTTCCCACAGTTCAACTCATGCTCTCTTCATTTTTTTTTTTTTAAAGTCAGTTTTCTCTGTGTGTTTCATTTCTGATAGCTTTTATTATTAGGTATTCATATTCACTTTTTTTTCTCCTACAAGGACTCTTTTTAATCCCTTTTAGTATAATTTTTATATTGAAATGTTATTCTTATTTCTAGAAGTTCAATTTGGGCCTTTTATTTTTTAATTATTTTTTAAAATTTATATCATCATCCCTACTTAATATGTTCAGTCTTTCCTCTAGTTTCTCGAATGTATGGAATTCAGTTATAATAATTGTTTTAATTCCTGGACTGTGAATACTATCCTCTATGTTATTTCTGAGATAGTTTTGATTAATTATTTTTCTCTTCTTCATGACTCATATATTTGTATTTCTTTGAATGCTTTGCAATTTTTCTTTTGGATTCAAACATGGTATGTTTTATCTTGTTTGTGTGCTGGGTGTTTTGTTTGCCTGAAAATATTATTGAGATTTGTTTTACAATGTGGTTAAGTTACTTGGAAATGGTTTAAGATTTTGTTGGTGGGTGCTTATGTTTTGTTAGATGAAACTAGGTCAACATCTGATCTTAGGTACATTTATCTCATTGCTCACTTTTCTGCTTGATACTCTGTGAATTATGAGGTTTTCTACTGAAGAGGTATGGGGATATTCCAGCCCTCCATGAGCCGGCCACCTGTTTTCCTTAATACAGGGTTTCTCAACCTTGGTACTATTGATATTTTAGACTGGATAATTCACGGTTGTGAGGGGCTCTCCTATCCACTGTAGTTTGTTTGACAGCATCCCTGGCCCCTCCCACTTCATAGTAGTAGTACCCTTCCTACAACAAGGGTTGTAGGAAGTTGTGACAACAAGGATATCTGGAGATATTGGCAAGCATATCCTTAAGGGCAAAACTGCCCCAGTTGAAAATTACTACTCTAATGTTTTGGGGCAGCCCTTTCCTTGGTCTCAGGTAGTTTCCTTGTGTGTCTGCACTGATCAGTCAGTATGCCCCTAAATGCTTGAGGACGAGCCTCAGAAGATGACTCAAGTTCTTCCTCTGTCTATCTCTCTACTCTGTGTTTCTTTGCCCTTTGGTTTCTAGCCACATTCCTTGTTCTTAACTTAGGGAGTCTGCTTGGCTCTTTTCTGGGTTCCTTCTGTCTCTGCTGCAGCCTGGACAGTTTCCTAGGCAGTAAGCTGGGCAATTGTAGGACTCAGCTTATTTGTGTTTCATATTTCAGAGATCACTGTTCTTACTAAAGTCTTCTGTGTTTTTCATTATTTAAATAAGCTATTAATAGTAAAATTTATGATATGCTTATGAATAACACAAAAAACATACATATTATGTATGTATATTCCTTTTTTGCTCACATTTACGGTATTCTGGCATGTTTAAATGCCCTTGTTTTGGAAAGATACCCTCTCTTTGCTCTATAGTTAGGAGGGAGAAAGACCCCGTCACTATAAAATTTGTCTTTATTGAGTGAATGTCTATTTTTATAAAATTTTTATTCTAGAACTATAGATATAAAAGTTTTTCTTATCTTTATATAAAATCCAGGAACTGACTTGCCAGATCCTACTTACAAAAATTAACTGTGACTTCTGAACTCAATTAATATATTCCTATCAATAGGAAGCTAAAATATAAAGAAAAATTAAAAGCTAAAGATAAATTTGTATTAACCTTCAATAACTAACCTGAATTGGAATATTTTAAACATGATTAGGTGGACTTGAGCAAGTTGGTTGCAAATCAAGCATTTTATTTTTTTCTATAAGCAAATGTTAATAACTAAATATGTGTAAGCATTTGCAATGTTTTCTAGTATTGTGATAATTCAAACTTGATACTAATGAAGCTGGGTCATACCCATTAGCTCTTTGGCCGTTCCCTGACTCCACCTGCCCAGTTTGCCACCCCTGTGTCCTTGCACAAGGTTCAGACATACTGCACCTTCCTTTGCTTTTCTTGAAGCTAGTTCTCCTAAAAAGAAACTGTTGCTAATGCAACAAATTAATCTGTATTGATTTTTAAATAGGAGCTGATTATCTTTTACCCTACTTCTTGCTCCAATATGTACATTTAAACTTAACATGATTCACTGATACCTACTGTGCTCCAGGCAGCACTTTTATATGCTGAACTATAGCTTCAGCTAATTTCTCCATTTCAAAACATAATAATAGTAACAGTAAGTACTTTAGAAATGTTTTGCATGCAAGAGGGTTTTTTTTCATATTTTTGGAATCGTCTAGTATAAGTAATTTTTATTCTGCTTACCATAGAGCTAATCAGAATTCGGGGAAAAGGCTCATTAGGGACACACATATAGAGTGAGATAAATATTTACCTTCTTTTTTTCTAAATCTACAATTACATTTTTTTTTAAATATTTCAGTCCAAAATTCTCTGGCTGTTCTTTGGGGAAGATAGAGAGTAATTTTCAGAATGGACTAAACTATGCTAGAAATGGCAAAACATAAAATTGTCCTTTATTAGAACAAACTGAGTACACACTACACCTACATACAATCTGTCACCCTCATATAGTATTTTATATAGAACAGGATGTGCAGCTGTGTTTTTATAACACAGTGAGATTCCATCATCCCACATAGTGCTAGATACTCTTTCAGAGGACCTGTAATATGCCTCTGGATAAACCACCGGCAAGATTTTAAATTCCACTTTTCTTTTTCCTGGCCTAATTATTTTTTCTGTTTAATTATTCTATTCTCCCAGTTCCACTTTCTAACTCTTATTATTTTAATCAAAATTACTATATAAAGTTCAAGATACATATGTTTTGCATTTTATACTAATGTTCTTAATTTGATATTATTGAGTAAAATATATTTCTTAAATAGAAAGTTTAATAAAATCTGAGGTTAAATTTATTTTGTTTAAAATTTGCAGAGACTTTAAGTTTAGACTTTTCCAAATATTTCTGTTCCTACATATAACTAGTTCACAATCTTTCCCTCACATAGATACTATTGACGTGTTTTCAGAATTGGCCTTGCACCTTCATTTGTTGCATGCAAGCTCAAGCCAATTTGGCCATTCACAACTATCAATGTTTCTTTGATTTTTTTTCTTTTGTTTTTAAAAATAGATATCAGTCATCTCTAATAGGTGAGTGAGAGCCATAGTTTGCTTTTTTTTTTTAAAGATTTTATTTATTTATTTGTTAGAGAGAGAGAGAGAGAGAGCACAGGCAGACAGAGTGGCAGGCAGAGGCAGAGGGAGAAGCAGGCTTCCTGCTGAGCAAGGAGCCCGATGTGGGACTCGATCCCAGGACGCTGGGATCATGACCTGAGCCAAAGGCAGCTGCTTAACCAACTGAGCCACCCAGGCGTCCCCATAGTTTGCTTTTTTAAAATGCTACTACCTGCTAGTAAATATGATAAAGACAAGTATTATATTATTGCTACCTATGGAAACATCTGTTAGGAAATAATGTCAAAAACAGTCATATTTTTTTCTTATAAATTCAGTGGAGTGTAGATCATCATTTTAGGCATTCTGGTGAGAATCCACACAAAAGGTGGATTATGTGACAGTCCTCTAGCAGCAGAATTTAGTTGTCTGATTGGAATACAGTGATTGAATCCTTCATTAAATGTCTGAACCAAGGGTTGAATCAACAGTATTGGGACTAGGGTACTGTTCTGAAAGGTACTGGGCAAATCAAGATACCTTGAATGACACATATTGCCAATGCAAAAGTATTTCTAACATCTAACATCTTCCATATTAGTTAACAAACCCACTACAGTAGTTGGAGCTAAAGATAATGGAAGATATTATAATCAGTTCTGGAATTTGAACTCCAGCTAGCTGACCAACAAGCTCTGGAGTGGGTATCCCTGATTAGGATCATTCAAATTAACCAACTGCTCTTAAAGAATAGATTGAAGTTAATTTATGCCAATATACATGTACACAACAAACTCAGCTGAAGCTTTTTAGAGTACATTAGATAGTGATATAAGAAAGTCAACACATATAAAATCCATGCTACAAGTATCTTCCAGATCAATCTCTCTAAAAGAAAGCTTTGCATTTTTTCACACTGCCTTCTTGCCCAAAAGGTTCAGTTGTCCATTATCTATAGGTTTACATCCAACTCCTTAGCCTGGAGTGATGGGCATCTACGATCTGGTGCCATATACCTCACCAATCTTAACTGCTACCACTTTTCTAATGATGTCTTTTACTTGCCTACATGACTCTAGTTTTATTTTTCTCTCCTCATCATTATTCTTCTTAGTCTCCATGAGTAAGTAAGCTTCCTTATTCTTAATGCATGCTAATGACTCCAATTGTTCTTCTGTTCTCTTCACATTTTTTCTGTGCCTAACTTTATGTTCATGGGACTTAAACAATGACCCTTGTGTTGCATTGAAAAGAAGAGATAAAGGGAGGATCTAAGCAGGAGAAATGGTAGGTGTTTTCAGAGGAGGAAGGGCAAGATCAAGATAAATAGGGACAGAGATATTCAAACTAAATGACAGTGACACAATTCAACAGACTCTCCTAAGAATTGGAGGTTTAAATTATTGCACAAATAGCAATTTGGAGAAAGAGCACAAACCAACCCTAAAAAATAAAATCTAAGAAAAGAAAGTTTTGGAGAGGTCCTCCAGTATTAAGACAAAATATTCACCTTACATGAACGACCATATAGATTATTATTAGAAACTTGGGTGCCTTCTCCAAATTGTCTTGAAATTCCATTATCCTAATCCCATAATGATTTTTTTTCCCTTGGAATAGATGATGCTAACATGATAAACATCACTCTTGAGATATTTCAAAGTTAACTGCAACCTTTCCCCTAAGACATTTACATGTTTTCAGTGAGGGAGAATAAATAACATATGCTGATTCCATATTTAAAATTCACTTGTATAGAAACCCAAATGGCTTGCCCTTTTTATATGTGTATCTGTCCTCACTAGATTAAGGAAAAAATAGTCACACATAATGTAAAATGATAATTTGCAAGGTTATAACTCAGCAGATTTTGGGGTAAGTAGAGGCCCAAACACTTGACCTCAGCAAAATCTAAAAGGTTTAGATTACTACTTTCCCACTTGTTGCACCTTCATTCAGTCCCCCTTGCCTTCTCTCTGATCATCATTATCAAGCAACTATTGCTCAGAGTACAGGATCCCCTGACAAAACTGAAATTTCCCCTCCTCAGGTAGAGAGCTGATATCTGTGTGGGCAATGTTAGGATGTTGTTTGAATTTTGACAGGAAATGCATTTTTATGTGATTCCCTTTGATCAGATTTGCCTGTAGATGCTATGAAGTATTTTGTGCATTGTGCATAAATGGATCAAAGTACTGTCTATCTCAGAAAGAACAATGTCTGGATTTTGGCAGATTTTAAAACAAGGACTCTAAAGAAAAATAGCAACTATAATGATTTAGAAGCAAACTTTATTTTATTCAGAGTCTCCCCAAGTGGAAGAGAGATCTACCAAGTAAAAACTTGGACCAAGCAACCAATCATCACTATTGATACCTGTATACCCTAAGAGCTTCTGATGGGCCATTCCCAAGGGGAGATTCCATACTCTAGCTCACTCTTCAATGAGGAGGACAGTAATTCCCAGCCTATTTTTATTCCATGTTTGGTACCTTATATCAGCCAGCCAAAAGATATTATAATACATATGATTCTACTTGTATTCAATTTTTCAATGGTCAAAGATAATGGACAGTGACAAAAAAAATATAACAGTGATAGCCTAGAGCCAGTCATGGTATAGTAGTAGTATGAGGCTGACTAGCTAAGGAGATAAGGGAACTTTTTTTAAAAAAATAGTTTATTTATTTATTTGACAGACAGAGATCACAAGTAGGCAAAGAGGCAGGCAGAGAGAGAGAGGGGGAAGCAGGCTTCCTGCTGAGCAGAGAGCCCAATGTGGGGCTCGATCCCAGGGCCCTGAAATCATGACCTGAGCTGAAGGCAGAGGCTTTAACTGACTGAGCCACCCAGGTGCCCCAGCAAGGGAACTTTTTTGAGGTGAAAGAAATATTCTGTATCTTGACTGTGGTGGTAGTTACTGGAATACATTTGTCAAACCTTGACAAACTCTGCATTCAAAATGGGTATATTTTGTTGAATATAGATTATATGTCAGTAGAGTTTATTTATACTTTAAAATATATATTAATAATACCTATACAGATATAACTGAATGTATTGGAAATATATTCATTTTTCTTATTTTTTGAATTATAATCTTTGTGTGAGGCTTTTGTACTTTAGTCAGAAACATTCATAACATCATTCTCATTTCAAGTATTTTGATTAAAAATTCTATAACATTTAAAATGCTAATTCCACTTAATAGTTTTCCTCTGATTTGCTTAGTTTAATTTATTTCAAGTAAAATTATCATAGGAGGTATGTCTAAATGATTTCTAGTTGTTATTATGTGATTTTGAATATCAGCTCCTGAGGTCTATAGGAACATAATTCAGTAAGAAATGGAAATGAAATTTGAGTAACTGGCATTGTTAACATCACATCAGAAAATGTTTTAAGTATTAGTAAATGACTTCCCAATAGAAATCTCCAATTATTTGTTTTGTCCTAACTTTTTTGCAAATATTAAAAATATTGTGAAGTATTGATGCTTATGAAGACTTTTAAGACTATAAAAGAAAAATGAAATATTTTAAATAGAAAGACACATTTCTACAGTCCCAATTTCTTTTGAAACTGTATAAACTTTATTTGTGTACAAATTTCAAATTTAACACTAAACAATTTATTTTGTCTTTAATATGTAACACCAAAAATGTGATAAATCCTTATATTTCTCTTCAGATATATTTATATTTATTTTTGTCTACTCCCCAAAAGAAGTTATCCTCCTGATGTATACATTAAAGGTTATTTAGTCTATGAGGTATTAGTCATTTGTAGTGGTGATATTTGCTGGAACATTTTTATTTTTTTATTTTTCTAATTTTTTTTAAGATTTTATTTATTTATTTGACAGAGATCACAAGTAGACAGAGGAACAAGCAGAGAGAGAGAGAGGAAGGGAAGCAGGCTCCCTGCTGAGCAGAGAGCCTGATGTGGGGCTTGATCCCAGGACCCTGGGATCATGACCTGAGCCGAAGGCAGAGGCTTTAACCCCCTGAGCCACCCAGGTGCCCCACATCTTTAGTTCTTTAAAGATTTTATTTATTTATTTATTTAGCAGAGAGAGAGAGACCAAGCAGGGTGTATGGTAGGCAGAAGTAAAGGGAGAAGCAGGCTGCCCACTGAGTAGGGAGCCTGATGTGGGACTCAGTCCCAGGACCCTGGGATCATAATCTGAGCTGAAGGCAGATGCTTAACCGACTGAGCCACCCAGGCACCCCTAGAACTTCTAATTAAAGACAGAAATGATACATATTTATATCTATGTATAATAATTTGATCCATTTCTTACTCATTTTCATTCTTTCCTTATGAATAATCCTATTTACTACACAAGCTGGAGATTGAATCTCTTGGAAATTGCTTATTTTTTTGGAGAGATGTATGCTAAACTCTAATTGATAAGGAAGAAAAATATGTTATCTGTTTTCTGTGAGAGTTAATATAGGTTTTGTCATTGTGCTTTCTCTCTGTAGTTTCTGGGTCCATATCAAATATCAGAGTAATGATAGCACATTGATTTTAATGTCAATCTATTTTGGGAAAGACTGTAGCAGATGTTGTTGGTATCTTGCGCTGAGTTCCTATATCCCACCTCTGACATCTGTGAGGGCTCTTCCCTAGCATGCTCAGGTTTTCCCACTAGCATGCTGAGGTTTTCCCAACTCTGCCTCAGGTCTTTCTCTAAGTAGCAGGGATAAGCACTCAGCCCACTTGCAGGTATGGCATCAGGGAGCTGGTGGAAGAGCTCATTCAGCAAGAGTGTAGCTACTATAAACTGTAGGAATCAGGGTTGGTGGATAAATGCTGCAGCTTCCAATCCTTCAGGCACAAGTTTTCAGTATTTACAATAAGATTTATCAGGTGGTCGCAAGTAGGGTTGAGCACCAGATGCCTACATTGAAGACTTGCACAATAATTTCTCCTGTATTGTTTTCCCTTCCCTGTCTCTTTTTCTCCTCTCCTTTACTCTAGCAATCTGGGATCACCTCCCATATAAAATATGTGAACCCAAGTCCTTACCTCAGGCTCTGCTTTCAGGTGAACTCAGACCAGGGCAACTAAGATGACTTCTCTTCTATAACTTTTTTTTTTTTTTTTTTGAGGTGGAAGTAAATTCTCTTGACTGTATGTTATTACGTTTAAGTTAGAGTTCACAGCTCTCAGCTCTAAGATGAACATTTTGTATTCACACAGTGGGAATGAGGACATTGGCTTGAATTACTGTTTCATTTCTTATTACATGACCTTGAACAAATCATTTTCCTTCTGTGAGCCATGAGTTTGCTTCTTGTAGACTGTGACAATAATAACAATTAGATGATTACATTAAGCTTAAATAACTTTAGGAAAAAGTTTATGTACAAAAGGGCTGTATAAATAAAAGGCATTTTAAGTACTACCTGACACAAGAAACTTCTTTAAATATGCTTTTTAAAATTCAGTTTGTCTTGCTCTTTGTTTCTGCTTATGTACATTTTTCTCCTTAAGCTTTAAAAATATTATTCTTAAATAGATATGTATCTATCATATAATTCTTTATATGAATTCTTGAGATAGCACAATGTAGGGAATTATTAGCTTAATAACTAAAAAGTTTAGAAATGGCTTCAGTTTTGACAGATTATAGGATTCAGATTCTCTCTCTTTCCCCCATCTTTTCTCCCTTCTCTCAGTGTTCATCTCTCCACTATTTTATTTAACTTTGTTGAATTCATTTTTAATTTTCTATATATTATGGAACAAGAGCCTTCTCCATCTACTGTCTTACATCATCTCAGGTTGGCAAACTGTGAGAGACTCTGTCTTTCTTGATAGTTTCAGAAAATTTCCTGGTGTGACCCAAATTGGCCTCTGGATAATGTATCCATCCATGGTTCAATTATTATGGAGGATAGAGTTGTCTGATCTTCCAAGTTAGCCTTTTCTTCCCTCTCTTTCTTTCTCCCTCCTTTTCCCCTTCCCTCTCCTTCCCTCTCAGTAAAACATACAAATATATTTACATGTTTTTTTACTACCTATCTCATTTCTAAAGGGTGAGAGATCTGGTAATAACATCAGGCTTTCTTTTTCTCCCTGGGATAAATTGATGGCCCTGAATTATTCAGATTTATGAATGCATCATCCTAAAGGTAAACTTCTTTGTATAATAAAAGTGTGAGGAGACGCCTGGGTGGCTCAGTTGGTTAAGCGGCTGCCTTCGGCTCAGGTCATGATCCCAGCGTCCTGGGATCGAGTCCCGCATCGGGCTCCTTGCTTGGCAGGGAGCCGCTCCTCCCTCTGCCTCTGCCTGCCTCTCTGTCTGCCTGTGCTCGCTCACTCTCTCTCTCTCTCTAACTAACAAATAAATAAAATCTTAAAAAAAATTAAAAAAAAAAAAGTGTGAGGAATATGGGAAGGCTAGGTATTAAGAACTAAGCAGTAGGTAGTAAAACTGAGTGCAGGCTGGAGACAAATTTTGAAGAATCTTAAAGAGGATATCAACTTATTTCTTCTGGTATATTTTTTTCTGTTCAATAATCAGGTAATTCTACATCAGATGGCTTCTTGGCAAGTCTTAAAAGAGGCCAACTGTGCACATAGAATGGTACAGGGACACAGAGCCTAACAGATTTACACAAAGTGTGTGAGTGAGTGAGTGTGTGTGTGTGTGTGTGTGTGTGTGTTATGTTAATAGTTAGCACTCCTCTTTTGTAAAGACTGGCTTATTACCCATTGTTCAGACACTGCTCTGCTCAAGGATCTTTTAGATTCATAGTTAAGATACTGGTGATAATTGTTCCAGTTTATCCCATTTCTTGATTTTCTCTTTTGAGTCACAAGTAGTGAAAGCAGAATGAGCTCCAGGCATAAATTTATTATTGTTTCTTATATCTTAAATAATATATATTGGCAGATGCTGTTTGTTGCTTTACTTTATTCTCTTCCTGGGCACTGAGGAAGTCTGTATTTCCTTGCTGTTAGGTTGTGCCACTGAGACTGGGTTTTGGCCAGTAAGATGTGTACAGTTATTATGTGTACTATATCTTGGCCTGAACTTAAAAAAAACAACCAAAAAAATATTCTGCATAAATCCCCAGATGAGACTTCCCCTACTATGGTGACTCTGGAGGCCAAGTATCACAGATGGTGTAAGTACAAAGTAGAGGAAGGTTGACTGACCTGTGTTAAATCGCACATGTAAGATATAAATTTTTATTAAGCCTTTGAAATTTCAGAATTTATTTGTTGCAACAGTTAGAGTTGCTTACTCTAACAAATGCATTATGCCGTTAGCCTAATCAATGTGTACATATGACTGGAAATAAATAACATTCAATTTAATAATAGGTTTCAGGATTTCACCAGTGCTTTTTATTATCAGTTTGCCAATAAATGTCCTTACAGGGTCAAAAAGCCTCCATTCCCCTCATGAAAATTGCTTGATTCCTCTAAAATTTCTCTTCCCATACATTGCATTCTGGCCTTATTCTCTTGTGTATACCCCTAAGCTTTCAAAGAGTATTGGATACATTTCCTAATTCATTGGGAAATATTTTACTATATTTCAATTTCATCATTTCTTTTCTGAGTTAATTTCTTCCTCAAAAATGACTCCATAGGGGGCACCTGGGTGGCTCCGTTGGTTAGGCGACTGCCTTCGGCTCAGGTCGTGGTCCTGGAGTCCCAGGATCGAGTCCCATATCGGGCTCCCAGCTCCACAGAGAGTCTGCTTCTCCCTCTGACCTTCTCCATGCTCATGCTCTCTCTCATTGCCTCTCTATCAAATAAATAAATTAAAAAAAAATGACTCCATGGGTCCTGATTTCTTTCTTCATCTTCTGAATGTCTAGTATCTCTTTAATCATTACAGTAATATGGACACAAATTAAGAAACTGACTTTATAATCCTTTAGATTCAATCATCTCATTTTAATTTTAATTCAAGTTAAAATTAAATAGAGTAAAAGCAATCATTAAAGGTATCTAATGCCAAAATTTATTTTTCATCAATATTACTCTAAAATATTCTTTTTCACTGAATATGCATGCTTTTTGTTTATTTTTTTCTTTTTTAAAAAAGATTTTATTTATTTGAGAGAGAGAGTGTGTGAGAGAGAGAACACAGGCAAGGTGAGGGGCAGAGGGAGAAGCAGGCTCCCTGATGAGCAGGGCTCCAGAATCAGGACCCAAGTGAAGGCAGATGCTTAACCACCTGAGCCACGAGCGCCTTGTTTGTCTGTTCTGAGAGTTGTCAGTGCTTTTGACTGAGCTGTGTTAGCCCACTGAAAGAAATGCTGGTACTTCTTGGATTTCCAATTTAAAATTTTTCCCTTGTAACCCCAGCTTTGTATTATACTTATAGCTCTTCTTTCTTCTTACATCATGCACCTCTCTTTTTCAATCATCCAAGATTTTAATGTTTCTTTTTCCTTCAGTATCAACTTTCCTTAGAATGTCTTTTGATTATCATCACAAATTATTTTATTCACCTTTATGTGACTCTGTAATAGCAAAGTGATATTTTATTTCTCAATTGTTTTGCTAATATCTAATTATTCTGTCTTTTTAAAATAGGAATCTTTATTGCACATAGATTTAATATTGTCTCTTATATGAACTTTCCTGGAGGAAGCACTGCAATGTATTTTAACTTGTTCCAATCCATAAATATTTCAAATGTGTAAGTACTGGCCCTCAACTTCTATTGTAAGGAAGCCTGATGCAGATACCATATTACTGTTTATACTGGTTTTCTGTTTTTCATAAGTCTCAGTAGAGTGTGTAGTTTCTAGTAAATCTTTTTTTTAGGGGCGCCTGGGTGGCTCAGTTAGTTAAGCAACTCCCTTTGATTCCAGTCATGATCTTGGAGTCCCAGGATCAAGTCCCACATTGGACTCCCTGCTCAGGGGGGAGCCTGCTTTTCTTTCTGTCCCTTCCCCTTCTCATGCTCTCTCTTCCTCTCAGATAAATAAAATAAAATCTTTAAAAAGTAAATATTTTATTTTACTTGTTTATTTATTTATTTGTGTATGAGAGGAAGAGAGAGAGGAAGAGTGCCCAACAGGGGGGAGTGGCTGGCAGAGGGAGAAGCAGGTTCCTGCTGAGCAAGGAGCCTGATGTGGAGCTGGATCCCATGACTCTGGGATCATGACCTGAGCTGAAGCCAGATGCCTAACCGTCTGAGCCACCCAGGCATCCGTAGTTTCTGGTAAATTCTTAATCATTTATTAAATCAGACTGAATTAGAATGTATTCACATTTACACAGGTCAGTATAATAATCATAGTAATTGATGAAAATATCAAAATCTTTAAATATAAATTAATAGTCTTTATAGAAAAGAAAGAAAAAATATAATACACATTGCATTCTAGTAAAAGGATCAACTGAATTGGAATATTCTTAAGCAGTAGAACTTCTGAATATCACAAACATCATGGTTCCATGAAGAGCATTGGTGTAATGCTTAAATTCTTACCTTTTGGAGCCAGACCAGGATTCATAGCTTATTCCAAATTTACTTCTGTGAGATAGCAAGGTGATTAAACTCCCTTTGACTCAGGCTTTCATTTCTTTGTTTGTTCATTTTTGTTTTTCATCTTTAAAATGTAGTAGTTACTTCAAAAGCTCTTAGAAGCACTTAGTATGTTAATACTTGTGGTACATAGTAAGCAGTGTATAAGTGTTAACTCTAATTTCAAATCTGTATTGGTTATACAATTGGGTAAATCTGATTTCCAATCTACTGTCCACTCATGAGAATAGATACCAAACTGAATTTTCTCAGGCATGCATTTAGGCTCTTGTCTGCAAAAGCCTGAGGCAGTGACTTCTAGAACGTTCAGTTTCATTTTGCTTTAATAACACCTAAAAGGATTTTTTTGAGATTTGGGATGTGGATCACCACTAAGAGAATTGTCTGGGGGTGGGGGGTAGGTGGGGAGAAAATTTGGTTAAATTACATGCAGTTGTGTGCAGCATTTAATTAAAACAATTAAGCATGGTGGTATTTAAAGGTGAAGTTTCCTATCTTGGGATGGGTTCTGATCACAGGTGGTTGAAGAGCATTTTTAAGTTATTTTAGACTTTTTTTTTTTTTTTTTTAGTTATCTTCTGCGTCATCCGGATATTCATTTCCTATCTGAACGCTTCTGTGGTGATTATTATAGGAGTAACAGGTATCTACACGAATCCTCTTACATGCAAGTGTCTTTACTAAAGTACCTAAGGACCACGTGGCTGTCAATATTATTCCAATTGCCTCTTTTTCCAGCATGCTGGTAATGCAGGCAGGCTGGGTCTGAGAATCCAGGCTAGGGTCCCACAGGATCACTCAAGACGTTTCTTGGCTTCACACAGGATAAAAATCAAATGTGATCCAGAGGAAACAAAAACAGAGTTTATTGAATAGCATGAGTGACAGAGAATAGCAGAAGATGGAGTGCCTGGGAGATTCAGAGAGGAGAGAAGAATGAGTCTCACCTTTGCTTGGAGCTAAGGGTTTATACTGGGAAAGAGCCTAGGGTACACGTTTCTTCAGGAATCCACACTTGGGTCCAGTCAAAGCAAGTGTCAGGTGAACAATAGGTGTCACTTCATGAATTACTGAAGGTGGGGGTGTTGAAGCTAGTGTTAGCTGAAGTCTACTGGAAGCTAGTGTCCTGGAACATATTTGGGATCTGGCTCTTCTTAGATCTTAGGGCCTAGGACAAAACTCAGAGAATGGTTAAATTTCCTGCTTCCTCCTTGAAGAATAAACATAGCTTCTTTGTCTTCTTCAGAGGCAAAATATGGAAATGAGTAAATGGGGCTGAGCAGGAAAAGCAGCAGAAATGGAGCCTTTCGAAAATAGAGTCCCTTCAGCTTTCCTGCCTTGCAGGGATGTTGGGCAACTAGGGGGCTGCTATGTTGCATTTATCAGTTTCCATGGTGTAATTATTGCTACCAAGCCCAATTTAAAGCTACCAGTGGTTTCACAGTTGACTTATAAAATGCCAGAACATTCAACAGTCAGCTTGTGGGAACCAGTCAGAGCTGACCCCCTACCCAGTGCTGATATTTCTCTTTTCATATATAGGCTTTTTCAAAGTTTCATAAATATGAACAAGAATGAAGTTTCTTCATTCAGCTTTAACTTCTGCAAAACTGGAGGAATCAAGAAGGAATTTGCATAGTTTCTGATGAGATGAAAACATTTCTGGGCAAAGGGATATTAGAAAATTATTCTTTAGACTTTTTCATATGTCCTTCAGGAAAGAGTCCATACCATAATTACAGAGCAAGCTCAAAGGGACAGCATGTTTTTGAGGCTTTTGCAACCGAGAACTGGGGCATAAAGAAGGGAGCAGTATCTGTTCTTTCCTTTCTTTCCCCTATGGACTACAGAAAACACATGGAAAAATAATGGAGGTAGAGAATCTTATTATGTTTTCATTCAGAATGCCTAGAACAGCTTGGCCTTTCCTCTTCAATATTCCTCCAGTTCTCCCTCAAGTATTCTGAGGAAAACTTTGAAATAATTAAACTACAATTTAATGCATTGCAGCTGTCTTACTAGTCTTGCTCACAACCCTCTTTTAATGACTCCTTTCATTATTCTATTCCCTTTACCCACTTATATTTTAGCAATAATTGCCTTTAAGCAGAACATGAGTTGGTGGTAACAACAGTAACAAAAAACATGTTATTATTTTCTGCTTACAACAATGCAAAATTTAGAGGCAAAGAGTGTTCCATTGAACTTACCTGATTACCCTACTTACAATGGGGGAGGTTTGCATTCCTTTCTATAGAAAGAAAGAAATAATACTAACTGCTTTGCTAATTTAACAAAACATGCACTGATTACATTTTATATGACATTCAGCAGTTAAAAAGAGGGAGAAATTAGTACTAAACTCTGCAAGTAAAAAAAAAAAAATGTCATTCTGAGACTTCCAACAGCGGACTGATTCTTCATGTTCATAAGTTGCGGGTATTACTTAGTGATTTTAGTGGTTGCTGATTCACATGTTCTTTATTCTGAGTCTTACATTGACATTATGCTCACTTGATTCTGAGCACTGAAGCTAAAAACCAGTCAATTTAAGGGCTGAGGGAATAATGCATAAAATCATGCTGTTCCTTTCATATACGTAAAAACTTTTTCTAAATAACACAGGATACTTGGGACATGCTACCTTGTTAATCTCTGTAATAGTCTGATTAAATTAATTAGATGGATATTGCTTCATTAAAGGGAGATATAGGGTCTCAAGAGGTGGTCATTTCTCAACTCCCTCCTGATGTTAAAGCAGGGAGATGAATGATCTCTTTAGGATTCCCTTGTGAGGCTGAGCCAGCCCTGACCAAAGAAATTGGACAGGATTGGGATGGAAAAAAAGTGAGAAACAATACATCAATAATATTACTGCTTTGCAACACATATTGAATAAGAAAATTATTATGTTAAAATTTAAATTGTTTTAGTCGAAGACCTAATTTTGGAGAAAATTATCTATTGCATTTCTTGGGTCAAACTAGAAAAAGCAGGATAAAAATAATGAAATCATGCAGCTCCTTCCTCCCCAAACACTGTAAAAACCAAAAGGAACTTTGAAGCCTTTGGTATGTTATATAAAGCACTAAGGATGGTACTTCAGAAATTACAGTCGCATTTTGCTTTTATGGTTCTTAACAATGATCAAAGACAGGGGCGCCTGGGTGGCTCAGTTGGTTAAGCAGCTGCCTTCGGCTCAGGTCATGATCCCGGAGTCCCGGGATCGAGTCCCACATCAGGCTCCCAGCTCCTCGGAGTCTGCTTCTCCCTCTGACCTTCTAGCCTCTCATGCTCTCTCTCACTCTCTCTCTCTCACAAAAAAAAAAAAAAAAAAACAATGATCAAAGACAGTGAACATTC
Organism: Taxidea taxus jeffersonii; assembly: GCA_003697995.1. Taxonomy (NCBI): domain Eukaryota; kingdom Metazoa; phylum Chordata; class Mammalia; order Carnivora; family Mustelidae; genus Taxidea; species Taxidea taxus. Next base: position 138,563 of record ML102623.1, read on the forward strand.
AAAATGACATGAAGATAGTTACATAACAGTGTATCAGCAAACACATTGATTACCTTGGTTATCTAACTGTATATAATTGGCCAATACTGATGGATAACTTTCTGCTCTATTTGAACAGATAATCTCAGATCTTTCTAATTACAATAGCATTACTTAATTCTGCAGGATCCAGCTAGCATTATTCTGTAAATCAGCAATATGTATTCCTTAGAAACATGAAAAGTTCTCTTCCATTCTTAGCAATGTGCAGATCAATTTTCAGGAGTCATTCTGACTGAGCAATTTGATTGCATCTTAAGAGGTTAAAACTCCTCTGGCAAGATATGCTGATTTATTGGTTTCAAAATGGAAATGAAAATTCTAAGTGCTGGATCAGCAAAAGCAAGGCACAGAAAGCTAGTGACCTTCAGGACTCTTGAGATTCAGTGTTAAGGCGGCCTGATCCCAAACTCAGAGATGGAATTGGCTCCATAGGCCTGAAACAAGCTTCAGTGCCTCAACTGCAAATCCTGTGGCTGGGCTTTCAGAGAAAATCCAAGGTGGGCTATCTGGTGCTGCTGCTGAGTTGAACAAATCCAGGAGGCAAAACGTGAATGCAGTTTACATTTAGTCATGAAAATTGTTCCCCCTCCAGCAAAATTTCAGTTTGACTTTTGTGCTATAGAACGGTGTAACATGGTAGCTCTGCTTGGACATACATCACTGACATATATACACACTCTTTGATCTCTTGCCTAAACCATACCTATCCTCAGAATTCTTCCCAAGCAATAATGTGTTTGTTTCTAAGGATGCTCTATTTGGGAGTCTCTGTTCCTGAACCATCAGAATAACTACACGGCAATGACATGCCCAAATGTAACACATGACAAGGCATGAGCTGTATTTCTGTGTTCTGAAAGCTAAGTTCCTCAACTAGGAAAATAATGTAATTCAAATTTTGGGACACTTGTATATACATCATTTTGGAATCCCTTAATATGTGTAGTACTTCAATTGCATTAGGTATAAACAAATTGAGTAGTAGAGTCTCTGCTTTTGAGATGTTTGCTGCCAAAATGATTTTACAAACACATTTTTAAACCTTAAGTAAATGGTATTCAATATGTAGGTCATAGATTGCTAACCTTTGATCTATAGGATAATTAAATGATCTAAAACAATTTCTAAAAATGAGAAAGCAGTAATTCAATATATTGGCTAATAAATAGGTTTTGGTCATTTTTCAGCTAAGACAGGTCTTGTTGATTAAAACAAGGAAGCAGAAGATATTGGCAGCAGTGCACATCAACTTCCATTTGATAAACTTTCTACAAAGGTTGGAACTTTGCAACAGGTCATAGGCTTTAATGTCTGGCCTCAGATTGAGAGATATTGGAGATTGAGCCAAGATCTTCATTAAGATTATCGTAATCTGGTAAACCCTACTCCCTTCCCCAAAATGAAAGAGACAAATCTGTCACTATATCAATTCACACTATATGAATTCAGCATAGTACACAAATAGCTAAAATTGTGTGTGTGTGTATAACTGTATATATATTTAATATATGAAATATATAAAATATATAACATAAAGTAAACATATAAAATATAAAAATATGAATATATATTTATAGGCATATAAATATATATTTACATGTAAATGTATTTATATGTTTTAAATATAACTGAAAATTATGCATATATAATTTTCAATTTTATTCAAATTTATTCAATTTTATTATATCACTTTTCATATCATGGGAGAAAAGCAAGTTGCTTTTAGGGATATGTATCCACTAAATGATATAGATTTGAATTTTAATTTTATCCCAACAAGGCCTAATTTGCCTCAACTCCTTTAATTCTGTTTTACTATTAATTGTTGGTAATAGAAAATTCTTATTCTTCTGATTTTATATGTCTATTGTTTTTTTTAAAGATTTTATTTATTTATTTGACAGACAGAGATCACAAGTAGGCAGAGAGGCAGGCAGAGGGAGAGGAGGAAGCAGGCTCCCCACTGAGCAGAGAGCCCGATGCGGGGCTCGATCCCAGGACCCTGAGATCATGACCTGAGCTGAAGGCAGAGGCTTAACCCACTGAGACACCCAGGTGTTTTGAATGAAATACTATATTCTGTTTTCAACAATCATTGTTCATTTTGTATATTTCCTGAACATCTTTCTGCTAAGCATTGGAGTCTGGAATGCAGTGTAGTGTTTTTATGTGATAATCTAAATAAAAAGACAGTGAGTCATCTTACATGGATATCTATTTTTTCTAAGAAAAATAAGAACTTATGAATTTCTGTTCAGGCCAGCTTTCTTACTCCTCTTTACTTCCAGGTAATTTGTTGAATCCAAAAACACTATTGAGATGCCTGAAGCTTATGAAGTGAAACCACAGGTAGATCACACAGAGCTCCCCACCTCCTTCACTGCCCAAACTCTATAGTAAGTGAAGAGCAGCCAATGTCCCCTGGGTGGCACAGTCTGTTAAGCATTTCTCTCTTGATCTCAGGGTTGTGAGTTCAAGTCCCACATTGGGTTCCATGCTGGGTGTGGGACCTACATAAGAAAATTTAAAAAATAAAGAAAGAGCAGCTTAAACTGAAAGACATCAGAGAATAACTATGATATTAAATTATTAAAGGTTTTCTCAAAAGTTGAATGCAGATAAATCATACAGCAGTATTTCTAAAATTTGTCTATTGCATGTTTCTCTCTCTCTCAGGAGCTCCTAGAACAACTTTCTCTTATCTCACCCTCACAGCTCCTTCACTGCAACCCAAGTCCCCCATGCCTGTGAACTCTCTCTTACTATTTGCTGTTCAGGCATATCACAGTATTCCTCCTACACACTCACTGTGTACAAGGCCTCAAGATAAGTGTTGTATGCATATGTATATGTATGGATATTGTATGTATGTGGCTCTGCCATGAGAACTGACCACTTTCCCAGTGTTCAAGCAACTTTACATATATAGAAGATAGTTTCCTCCATTAACATTAAGGTATTTGCAGTCTATTAAAGAACATAGGATAACCTCAAATTTTTAAAAAAATCGTGAAAAGTGAGGATTTGGGAAATTGGTAATAACCAAAAAAATGTCACCGACTAGCTTAAGCAGATCAGAAGGAAAATTTTCCTTTGATATCTCCAAGGTCTTACTTTTTTCTCATATTTTTCTTGTTTTTATTTTTGTATGCTTTTTACTCTCTTTAAACATCACTACCAATTTCACTTTATAGCTTTGATGAATATATCAAATATATATATTTCTTCCATATTGAGGCCAATATCATCATGACAAAGTTTCTCATATGGATGGAGGAGCTGAGTCATTGTGAATGTAATTCAGTAGATTACCTGCTAAGAGTAAGAGGAAAGAGGTATGGGTAGTGCAGGTTGAAGAACTGTAGAAGCCATATGCAGGTAATCTATAAAAACATAAGAATTTTGCCTTGTAATTATGAAGAGACACTAGTTCTATTTTGGCAGGGGAACAGAGCTGTGATTCATTGAATATGGACAGTAATTGATAGGTGCCATGAAATCCCTTTAAATGTGTCCCTTAAAATGACTATCAAGTGACAAAAGATTCCTAGGTTAATTTGATATCCAAGGAAGTTTTGCTTGCAATTGTTTTGTTTGAAAAATGATGATATTAGGTAAAATAATTTTTAGTAATTTTTTTTGCATTTGTCTCTTCATTTTTTCATTCACATAGTTAATATATCTTTGTGATGATGCTTGAAACTGCATTATCTAGATATAGCCCAGGGTACCAGAAACCACAGGGAGAAACAGATACAAAATCAATGAAAACAACTGGAAGTATAATAATAAGTTGTGATAAATGTTATGAATGAAGGGTGTATTTTTAATAAAATGAGGACACGTAAGTGGCCTTATAAAATTATATAGTGATTAAGAACTTAACCCTCTGAAGTCTGCCTGGGATCTGGTTCCTCTACTTCCAAGCTTTGTTATATTGGGAAAATTGCCTGATTTTGTTGTATATCATTTTCTCACCTATAAAATGGTAATAACATATTGTTTGCTTCATAGAGTTAAATGAGGATAGAAAGAATATATAAATGTATGTCAGTTTCTTAAAGCAGTACCTGGAAAGAAAGTTAGTGAGTTCTCAATGCATATCCACTATTAAAATTCAAATGATCAGGGAAGCCCTCTATAACAAATTGATAAACATTTTCTGTTAGTGTTTCTAGAATTATTTTATGTGTAACTTGTGTTTATCCTGGTGGATCTCACATAAAATGAAAGAAGGCTTAAAATTGTTGGTGCTCCTTTCTTAATGGGAGCAAAATGCTACTATCATATGTGGGCTAGCCACTGATTCACAGGAAGCTTCAATGATAATTTTATTTTCAATTGTTACAGATTAATGTAAATCTCATTGAGAGAATGACTATTTGATTGCCTCTGAGTTTTGCATAAGAGTCTTTTCTTATGAACCCCTGAAAAGAGCAGATTCTAGGACGTCATTCTATATGGTAGAAATTGATGATTATTTAAAACATTAATTGATCACATCATACCAAATTTGCATTATGAAAACTTGGCTTAGAGGAAAATGTCTGTATTTGAAAGCATGCAACAAATGCAACGTTTTGAGAACCTTCCATCTAGAGAGCAGCAATTAGGAGGCTTTGGGAAGGCATTCATGCAAGCTTTGAAATTCTTTTAGTAGGAATTTGATGCAAGGTGTTAGACCATTAAGAATATATATATATTGAGAACCCTGACTTTTGTTCTGCTAAGAATCTTTGTGTACTGATAGTCTCAAAGGAGTTTTTCTTAACATCTCCTATTTCCCACACTGGGTATGATTCAGGGAGACATTTGTTGTCTAATGTGCTTTCTTCTGGAACAATTTTCAATCTGTCAGATCTTCCTGGTGAGTGAGATACAGAAGTGCTTTGATTTCTTGACTGTGTGGTACAGTTTATATATAGTGGCTTCCTTTTCTGAATAGATCTTGAGTGGCCTGAAAGAGATAGACTGTACCATTGAAAGGACACAACTTACTGCTCCCTGAGAATGATTCATCCATTTATCCACTCAGAGAATTGGTGGATAAAGTATTTATTTTCAGTATACCCACAGCTTTTTTCCTTTCAAGGAACTCAGTATTTATTTGTTTGTTTTGCTTTGGGTGTTGATTTTTTTTATACTCTAATCTACCACATCAACAATGTTTTTTATAGGGCCCCTGTGCAAAGATACATGTTTTAACTGGGTCTGTGACTATTTATTTGTTTATTTATTTATTTATTTACTTAGCTAAAGTTAATTGAAAAACAAATGTAAGTATGCCAAAGGGAATTCTTGCTTAGTAAATCCAGAGAAAAATGAGAGGAAAATTTATACATGTAATAAATATGAGTTCCAGATAAGCAGAGGCCATTTTTTTGTATCCCTCACATTACCTATTTTGTGCCTGTCATGTAATAGAATTTCAGTATATGCTACAAATCAGTTGAATTAACATCACATCCCCAACTCACCCTTTTTAAAACAAATCATTCCTTTTAATGGGTGACTGAATAATATAAAATTTCTTGACAACAGTGTTTTTTTTTTTTTACCTTTAAAGACACTTATTTGAAATAAAAATATAATGATTACAAAAAGCAATTTGATTTTCCCTAAAGGGAAAAATAAGCAAACAAAATAATTGAAATGGATCATCAATTAGTTTTAGGCCCTTTGGTTGCTTCCTTCCTTCCTTTCTTTTTGTTCCTTTTTCCTTTCTTTCTAACTAAAAACTACATTGTTAATTTCTGTACCTACAAAGGGTGCTCTTTCATGGTCAAAAGGGTAACTAAGATTTGAGTTATAGAAGAAAAATCAGGAATCCTGATCATAGTGAAATAATCATACATTAGAAATCAAGTTCCTTTAAAACATTTTAGACTAAAATAAAACATATTATGACCAGTCCCCACTGTGTATCATCAGGTTATAGATAAAAACACCTTTAAATAGTCTTCTTACCAATAAGTCCTTTAATAAAAGTTTGAACAATACTCATTGCTAAGCAATGAGAACAGAATTTTGAGTAGAGAATTGCGTCATACTCTGAAAAATTCCCCCCTTTCTGAGACTATTTATTATGATCATGTCATCAGTTTATTTTATATTTATTAATATTTATTAATTTAAAAAAATGACTGTAGAGTGGTGAAAGAAACAAAGTCCCTGATTTCTTGAAGCTACTGGAGAATCATAAAATAAATACATAAGGTCAGCTTGTGATATATGCTCTGAAAAAAAGAAAACAGGTGATAGACTTAGAGAATGAAGAGATTGGCAAGATCTTGATATGGCCATGATGTTATGGAAGGTCTCTCTGAACAGATGACTGTGATGGTTTTGTAATATGTTAATGCAGCTAAGCTGCTGCCCCCAGTTCTTCAGCCAAACAGTAATCAAGATGCTCCTGTAAAGAAATTATGCTGATGTAATTAAAGTTTTTCATCAGTGGACTTTAGTAAGTAATTATTATGGATGGACCTGACTTAATCAGCTGGGAGGCCTTAAAATGAGAATTAAAATCAGTCTTTCCTTGAGTGACAAGACCAATTCTCAGCAACATGACAACAATTTCATGCCTGTGGAGTTAGTCTACTCATGATCTTCCCTTTCTGAAAGCCTGCCCTACAAACTTTAGACTTGCTAAACCAGTTCCACAATCACATTAGCCATTCTCTAACAAATTTTCTCTCTCTTAAAAAATTATTTATTATTTCTCTGATTGAACTCTGAATATGTTAACATTGAAATAAAATCCTTGGTAAACTGGAGAAATGAGTCATTTTAAGGTGTTTAGACTGAATATTTTGGGCCGTGTGGTAAGAAAGAGCTTGAGACAGAAATGAGAGGTAGAAGAAGTGGAAAAAGCTTTATGTTTTTAAAATGAATCTGTGGATCAGAATTGTATATTTTTGATACAGATAAAAACAGGGATGAGCTCTTGTAGGGCTTTGTCATCCATGCAAAACGGTTAAGATTTTATTTCAGTATGGGAAAGGCTTAGATCATTGGAGGGTTTTGAGCAGTGAACTGGTCTGCTCAGATGAATACTATAAATATCTGCTTCTATATGAAAAATAAGTCCTGGGAGTCATGATCAGCATGAGGAAGACCTGGGAGGAAGCTCTCATGTTGGAGTCTTTGATGGTGGTTGGGCTAGACGGGTAGGTGGTGGAAGTGGCAGAGAGTGAATGCTTAGGGATATAGTTAGGGACAGAGCTTACAGGGCATACTGGATTGGAATCTGTGGGGTAAAGGAGAACAAGGTGTCAAGGACTAAAAGGAGCTTGAGAAGGTGGATGAGATATCATTTACTGAGAACAAGAAGATAGAGGAGGGTCAAATGGGTGAGAATATTAGAATCCACAGAAGAAGCAGGGGAGTTCAACTCTGTGACAAGAGAAACAGGAGTCTGTGTTCTAGATGCAGGTAGATTGGGAAGTGTGATTTAGGTACAGTATGTAAATTCTCCTCTCATTGCTTCTATGTTTCTAAATAAAAGAGGAAAAACTATCTCTGTTGCAGTAATATCCACAATGTAGGTTAGAATGCCAGCAAGTAGCCACTTGAGAGAGCTGCAGGGAAAAGTATGCTCAAGACAAGAGAGGCTAGTTTATAATAGAGATTTTGGAAATAATATTGATGCCACCAGAGGTAGGGCGAGAGGTAGCTGGACAAAGAGCTCATGAAGATCTGACTCTTAAATATTGAAGTGGACAGTCTTATAGCTGGTGCTGTCCCTGGAAGAACTGTGAAAGGCAAGGGGCTTCTCACTTATCACTATGAGCGTTTTCTGTCACCATCTTTCTGTGTTATCTTTTCAACAGATCTGGGGGCAATTTGTGTAATTGTCAGTATGTAAGGTCCATGTATATAAGGGCCAAGGGAACATTTGGGTTAAGGGTGAATTTATGCCATGGGTACGTTGGGTGTCCTGACCATCTGACTAGCTCTAGTTCTGCCATTGTCCTCTCCAGTACCATTGTGGCCATCGATATGCACACGTGTATAAGCCTGATTGGGGGCATAGTTTAAGTTTCTCAGAGGTTTCCTATGCCTAATTAGGAGATAGAGCTCAGCCCCTATTAATGTGCCACAGAATATTCTATTATATTGAAAGTGGCTTTGTTTGTTCATTGCATATGGAAGAACTTTAGTGATGTTGGAATTGGCCCAGCCAGTATACCCTTTTTATTAATCTGACAAACAGGTTTTGAGCCCCTCTTATATGCCAGGCTCTGGAGAAACAGCAGTGAACAAGACAAACCAGATAAGTGTTCTCCTGGCAATTGTGAATGAGGAAAGGAGGCAGGCACTAAACAAGTGAAAGTGTGGTGTGCTCATTGAAGGAGTATAACAGCATCACAGAAGCATATGTGGTGGAGAGTTGAGAAAGTGATGAGGAAGTGATGTATAAGCTGTGGCTGATGAAAGGATCAGACTTACTAATTAAACGCTGAAATATATTCAGAAGGCTTTATTTTCCACAAGCCTTATGGAGGAATCTTCATTCCTGCCCCTAGGGTCGGCTGTTGAGTTGCCTTCTCTTGATGGTCCTGTAGTCAGTCGCCTGAATGTTGGATCTTATTGTCGTCAAAGTGGTGAAAGCTCCTATAATGCAGCACCCTAAAGTCTCCCAGTCTGTGCTATACTTCCAAGAAACTTCAATGAAAGGAAACTGCTATAGCAAAGATAGAGACACTGCAGCCCCAATGGCTACAACCTACACTTAAGCCAGTCATCAGACCCTGATGCCACCACTACTGTTGTCACTAACACCCTCTGTTATATAGAGTTGCCTAGCACAACGCCAGTGTTATATCATTGAAGAGAATCTATTTCTCCTGTGTCTGTAATCATTTGTTTCTTTGTTCTTATATCTCACAGAAAGCATTATGTGAACGGCGGTTTTAAGTTATTTTCCTCTTTAATTGAAGATTTCCCTGGGATACCTGTGGGCCCATGGGGATGGGTGTGAGTGCATAAGACAAGTCTGCACAGTAGATGCCATACTGTATTCAGCAGTACCCTTCATTCAAAGAGTGACCACTGTGATTGGACAAAGAGTTTGAGACTGACTACCTTCACTTAGGATTTATAAGGATATTTATATTAGACTCAAATACTACTAAGCTCTTATGAGTTGCACAGGAAATGCTTGATGCCATAGTTGCCTTGGTACAAAGAAACAACCACATCCATATCAAAGAACAAATTTTTATTCAGTGGAATTGTGTTGTAATGGACATCTTCATTTAAATATAAGTGACAGATACCCCCTATAAATACAAAGATTTTTAAAACAGGCAAGCAACAAAAGTCACACATTCAGGAATATTTTTAGAAGATACTTTATTTAAACTTTATTTATTTGAAAGAGAGAGAGAGAGTGCACACATGAGCAGAGGTAGGGGCAGAAGGAGAGGGAGAAGCAGACTCCCTGCTCAGCAGGGCTCAATCCCAGGACCCCAGGATCAGGTCTTGAGCCAAAGACAGATGCTTAACTGACTGAGTCACCAAGATGCCCCTTTAGAAGATGCTTTTAAATTAAATATATCTGAATTTCTTTTTCACAGATTCAGCCCATGAAATGGTGCATTGTTTATGAATTATTTTGAAGAGATTTTGATATACTAATCAGCTAAATATATCTGACATCAGTGTAATTATTATTTAGAAACGTTCAGATCTGATTAGCTTATTGAAAATTTGTCACACACACCTGAAATGACAAATTACCTAAAGCTATTCATTCCTACACTTTTATATACATTGTCATTGTATCACTTACTCTCTCGAGTAGCAAAATGGATAGTTTTTATTTTTTGCTCTTCTTAAATATTCTCTCATGTAACATGCTGTATAAATACTTTTATTGCTTCTGAGATGGAACATATTTTCTGGGAAAGAGTCAAGAATTTGCTTTTGTTCTGAACTTTTGTCATAAAAGAAAACCATATATCAGGGAAAGAAGAGATTGTTCCTGACCCAAACCTCTATTTTGAGGAAGCCCAGGTCAGTATCAGCTGGCCTCTACGTACAGTATTTTGCTTAAGCTGAACCAATGGGTAAGCTGGATAATTGCTAAGGGTATTTGGCTTTCTGTCCTAAAAACCTATGGGTCTCCAAAATTGCCATGCAGTAACTCTACACTTCATTGGTCTGTTCCTGTGGAGCTCTTTCACTGCCCATAATAAGGGTTCTTTCTCGATTGAATAACATTGGCTAAGATTGGATGGTTTCAGAGGACTACATAGGAAATATTTACCAATATACCACATATCTAACTCCTACCTTAAATGCTACCAATTTAAGCTCTGATCACATTTTTTTCCTTGATAAATTTTTTTTACTAATTATTTTGAATCATTTTCTCAGTGTGTTTTTGACTATTGCAGCTGTTTCATGATATAATCAATTCCAGACTTTTCACAGCTTGACTTGTGATTCTCTGTTCTTAAGATCTTAATTAAAACAATCAGTAAATATCATAACCTTCACTGGTATCATCTGAGTTTTTTGTGTGTGTGTATGTGTGTGTTAGGTAATACTTTCAATGCTATTAGGAAAAATGATGATGCGATTCATGAAATGATAGTGGATTAAGAATAAGGCATTGAGGGGCACCTGGGTGGCTCAGTGGGTTAGGCCTCTGCCTTCAGCTCAGGTCATGATCCCAGGGTCCTGGGATCGAGCTCCACATCGAGCTCTCTGCTAGGCAGGGAGCCTGCTTCCTCCTCTCTCTCCGCCTGCCTCTATGCCTACTTGTGATTTCTCTCTGCCAAATAAATAAATAAAATCTTTAAAAAAAAAGAATAAGGCATTGATTTTTATCTCTTCAAAATGGTTAAGAATAAAAAGGATGACAACAAATGGAAAAAGTCATGGTTAATTTTGTCAAAAGGAAACTGGTTGCCTATCTTAATCATAGTTCTTATGATTAAGCCACTCAAATTATCTTGAAGAAGAAGAAAACAAAAGAATAGGAAGAGGACAAAGAGGAGGAAAGGATTTAGTATAAGTTTACTGAGGTATTTCATGGATCCTGAAGAAAGATGCATTTCTAATCCCCTCAGGAACTGAAACTATTTTTTATTGATTCTATCTTTACAAAATATAATTATTAAGTACAGTAAAAAATGACTAACTTTCAGCATTTGAGTTTCATTGTTCTGGCTTTTGAGAAATTACTGTCTCTACTTTTTACTAAATATTTGCTTCATTATTTTCTTGTTTTACTCTGAAACCAGGTTTCTCTCCATTCCCAAGAAGACTTACAGAGACTATAGATTTTGAAACCTATCTGCAGATCCTTAAGAGAGAAATGTATGGTGAATCCAGCCTGAATCAGGTGCCCGTTTTTGGTCCAATCTGTGGTGACTAGAGGTGGGTTTCACACAATGCAAATGTGATGGGAGGTGATCTAACTGTAGGATGGGAGGGAAATTTTGAGAAAAGTAAAAATATACCATGGGTTGATCAAACATCAAAAGATTTCTTCTGTTAGGAGGGAGGAGTCAAGATGGCAGAGAAGTAGCAGGCTGAGACGACATCAGGCAGCAGGAGATCAGCTAGATAGCCTATCAAACCATTCCGAACACCTACGAATCCAACAGGAGATTGAAGAGAAGAAAAACAACAATTCTAGAAACAGAAATTCGACCACTTTCTAAAAGGTGCACTGAAGACTGGGGCACCTAGCTCTCGGTTCCTCTGAACCAGAGATTGGGAGGCCACCATTTTCATTCCCGTCCTCCGGAACTCTAAGGAAAGCGTTCAGGGAACAAAAGCTCCCGAAAGCGAACCTGAGAGGATTACTTAGCCCAGCCCCTGGTAAGGGCGCTGCAATAACGCCTGGGGCAAAGACACTTGAGAATCACTACAACAGGCCCCTCCCCCAGAAGATCAAAGAAATCCAGCCAAGACCAAGTTCACTTAACAAGGAGAGCAGCGGATTCTTATCTGGACAAAATGACAAGGCAGAAAAACTCACCACAAAAAAAAGAACAGGAGGCAGGACCGAAGGCTAGGGACCTAATCAATACAGACATTGGTAATATGTCAGACCTGGAATTCAGGATGACGATTCTAAAGGTTCTAGCCGGGCTTGAAAAAGGCATGGAAGATATTAGAGAAACCCTGTCAGGAGAAATAAAAGCCCTTTCTGGAGAAATAAAAGAACTAAAATCTAATCAAGTTGAAATAAAAAAAGATATTAATGAGGTGCAATCAAAAATGGAGGCTCTTACTGCTAGGATAAATGAGGCAGAAGAAAGAATTAGTGATATAGAAGACCAAATGACAGAGAATAAAGAAGCTGAGCAAAAGAGAGACAAACAACTACTGGGCCACGAGGGGAGAATTCGAGAGATAAGTGATACCGTAAGATGAAACAACATTAGAATAATTGGGATTCCAGAAGAAGAAGAAAGAGAAAGAGGAGCAGAAGGTATACTGGAAAGGATTATTGTAGAGAATTTCCCTAATATAGCAAGGGGAACAAGCATCAAAATCCAGGAGGTGCAGAGAACACCCCTCAAAATGAATAGGAATCAGTCCACACCCCGCCATCTAAAAGTAAAATTTACAAGTCTTAGGGACAAAGAGAAAATCCTGAAAGCAGGACAGGACAAGAAGTCTGTAACATACAATGGTAAAAACATTAGATTGGCAGCAGACTTATCCACAGAGACCTGGCAGGCCAGAAAGAACTGGCATGATATATTCAGAGCACTAAACTAGAAAAACATGCAGCCAAGAATACTTTATCCAGCTAGGTTATCATTGAAAATAGAAGGAGAGATAAAAAGCTTCCAGGACAAACAAAAACTGAAAGAATTTGTAAACACCAAACCAGCTCTACAGGAAATATTGAAAGGGGTCCTCTAAGCAAAGAGAGACCCTAAAAGTATTACCAGAAAGGAACAGAGACATTATACAGTAACAATCACCTTACAGGCAATACAATGGCACTAAATTCATATCTCTCAATAGTTACCCTGAA
>RCUC01134199.1:0-13427 GCA_003697995.1 Taxidea taxus jeffersonii
AAGAAACACAAAATCCTGATTACTGGTTGGCTGAAGGGACATCAGCAGGATCCTGAAATGAAACCCAAAATCTATGCTTGGAGAACCACAGCCAGGATAATCCCTGTTCGCGCCCCTGCATTTCTAAAGTCACCACCTGGGCTCTCTGTCATCAGTCAGTGTTCAGTGCTCCTGGCTACATTAACATTTCACATAACGTAGGAGGTACAGAATCTCAACCCACAAAACTCAAGGATGCCAACATTCAACTATGTCTTCCATATATGACCTCACTTTCTCTCTCAAACTTTCTATTTCTTCTTTTGGTAGAAACTTCAATCAGACACTTCTGGGTAAAGGCAACCAAGTCAAAGTTTTCTTGTCTCAATCTTTATCTCTAAGCTTGCAATTAAGTTCCAAGGACAAAGAAGGGGCATGGAGTATAATACTTAGCATCAGAGGAAGGGAAATGGCCTAGGATCATGATCTCTTCTGTCTACACTGACATCTACTATGGCATCCTGGTTCCCTCCAGTCAGTAATTGGCGCCATACTCCCAGTGACGTCTGTAGAGTCTTGTACACACAGTACGGTCGCCGGTCAGTTGCAATCTCCCTCAGATGCATTCCTCCTCCCAATGATAGGCTTTCCCAGATCCTGGGATCTCCTTCAGCTACTCCTCTCAGCAGGTATGTGAAAAATGCTCTCCCCTGTCAGTCTCAGATTATAAGAAACCTGCTGGCTGTGTCAGAACCTCACTCTGGACACAACATCTCCACATTTTCTATTCTGTTCTCACCCCACAGTGAGGGGTGCCATATCTTCTGTAACTTGTCTTTCCTGATCACTCAGTATGAAGGATACATCTCCCCTGCTTTTGGATCACATGCTCTCCCACTCCTCATCAGGAAAAAGGTTCTTCTCAGAGGTACCCAATACCACTTCTAACCCTCTTTATTCCATCTGCTCTGCCCACACCCTCAGTCTACAGATGCAAAAAGTGAGACCCAAGGAAGTTAACACACAGCCCAAGACCACAAAGCTTATTACATCCTCTGACTCATGTCCTCATTGACTTATGCATCTGTTCATTCATTAAATAAATGCTTGTTTGATTCCAACAACTGCCACTCACCAAGAATAGGACAATATCGCTGCTTTGTGCAAATCACTCTCCAGTGAGGGAAGCAGAGTTGTAAATAGATAATGATCATACAGGTAAATAACTGACCAAACAGATGTGTGAACAAATGAGATGATGACTATTAAGGGAGGCTTTCTAGAAATTTCCCTTCCGGAACCTGAACACCCACCCATTCTGAAACATTATCTTCTAATAGGAAACAGAGAGGGTTAGCAGACTGGTGATTTCCTACTCTTCCCTAAGTCATCCTTAAAATCACAGCAACTTTTTTCAGAAAACAGTTCACATGTATTCAGCAAGGGGAGAAAAACAGTATTGCCTAAATATCCCTCATTGGAAGCTCTTCTTTGTCTATGCATTCATGCATTCTTGTTATATTTCTGTAAAAGAATAAAGGAGAAGCTGGCCCACAGGATCCAAAAACCACATGAGAGCAGTGATTGAAGATATGTGCAGATCTTCATTTCTGCCATCAAGAAGATAATTTAGCAAGTCAGAACCCCACTGCACCCCAAATGCATAAGAATAGCCCAGTTAGATTGGCAGAAGATTTACCATTCAATAGGGCAGACTCTTTCTCCATGGCAGCTCACAACATCAGTGCTGGGGCTCAGAAAAGTTCAGGCAGTGGAGTAAAAGTCTACTTCTACATTATTCAGTCCAGATTCCAGTTCCTTGGAATTTCTGACTCATTAAGATCAAAAGACTGGAAGTATAGTCTATCCCAGAGAAAGAAGACAGCCCCAGTATCCTGACAACCAGGAAAGAGTAGGCCAGAAGGAGAGTGATACCCTGTCATCAGAAAGGCAGAAGGAGTGAGCAAGTGAGTCACACCATAGGCTGGAAATGAAACAGCCATTGAGGGAGCCCTATGGAAGGAGAACCTATTATCTTAGCCCAGCAGCTCTGAAAAGCAGCTCTAGATGTACAAGGCACTGGGAAACTGTTGTAAACAGACGTCACGGGGCACACCGAATCAAAAAATAAAGGGCTGCTAGCGGGAAAGTTGAGAAATGGTGTCACGGGCAGAGCCCCAAATCAGGCCCAGATTATAGATAGGAGGAAGGCATCTCCTGGGCCACTTCAAAGAAGCAAAAAAATGGGTAAGCCGTAGTCAAATAACTCCCCCCTGGTTATGGATCCCAAAGGATATGGGAATGCTTCCCAGTATGGCAAATGAAAGGGTGGAAGTGGAGAGTGCTTCAAAAAGGAGACATGGGTGAAAGTAAAGAATTGGGGGGAGGAGTCAAGATGGCGGAGAAGTAGGAGGCTGAGATGACATCAGGCAGCAGGAGATCAGCTAGATAGCCTATCAAACCATTCCGAACACCTACGAATCCAACAGGAGATCGACGAGAAGAACAACAACAATTCTAGAAACAGAAAATCGACCACTTTCTAAAAGGTAGGACCAGCAGAGAAGTGAATCCAACGCGACGGGAAGATAGACCCTGGGGGGAGGGGCAGGCTCCCGGCAAGCGGCGGAACAACAGAGCACAAAATCAGGACTTTTAAAAGTCTGCTCCACGGAGGGACATCGCTCCAGAGACTAAACTGGGGTGAAGACCTCACAGGGACAGCGTGGACTCAGGTCCCGCGGGGACACAGAAGGATCAGGGGGTGTCTGAGTGTTGCAGAGCTCACAGGTATTAGAGCAGGGAAGCCGGCTGCGGAGACAGAGCCGAGGAGTGAGCTCTCAACTCGGGGTTTCCTAGAGCCGTGGTCTGTGACACGGGCCAGTGCTCTGTGCGAGGGGTCCCCACAATATCCGGGGAGACTGACCTGGGAGAGCTCAGGGATCTATGGGGTTCGGAGACTCCAGGTGGGACTCTGCCAGAGAGAGAGACACTTGGTCACAGGCTGGGTGACCTCGGAGCGCTCCCAGAAGCCAGTGAGATGGGACTGATTACGCACGATTTTCTCCAAGCGTGGCCGGAGGCTGGGGAGACGGGAGTGACTAAGCGCTTTTCTCCGAAGGTGCACTGAAGACTGGGCCCCTAGCTCTCCGCTCCTCCGAGCCGGAGATTGGGAGGCCACCATTTTCATTCCTGTCCTCCGGAACTCTACGGAAAGCCTTCAGGGAACAAAAGCTCCCGAAAGAGAACCTGAGAGGATTACTTAGCCCGGCCCCTGGTAAGGGTGGTGCAATTCCACCTGGGGCAGAGACTCTTGAGAATCACTACAACAGGCCCCTCCCCCAGAAGATCAACAAGAAATCCAGCCAAGACCAAGTTCACTTAACAAGGAGAACAGCGGATTCTTATCTGGACAAAATGACAAGGCAGAAAAACTCACCACAAAAAAAAGAACAGGAGGCAGGACCAAAGGCTAGGCACCTAATCAATACAGGCATTGGTGATATGTCAGATCTGGAATTCAGGATGACGATTCTCAAGGTTCTAGCCAGGCTCGAAAAAGGTATGGAAGATATTAGAGAAACCCTGTCAGGAGAAATAAAAGCCCTTTCTGGAGAAATAAAAGAACTAAAATCTAATCAAGTTGAAATAAAAAAAGCTATTAATGAGGTGCAATCAAAAATGGAGGCTCTTACTGCTAGGATAAAAGAGGCAGAAGAAAGAATTAGTGATATAGAAGACCAAATGACAGAGAATAAAGAAGCTGAGCAAAAGAGAGACAAACAACTACTGGATCATGAGGGGAGAATTCGAGAGATAACTGATACCCTAAGGCGAAACAACATTAGAATAATTGGGATTCCAGAAGAAGAAGAAAGAGAGAGGGGAGCAGAAGGTATATTGGAGAGAAGTATTGTAGAGAATTTCCCTAATATAGCAAAGGGAACAAGCATCAAAATCCAGGAGATGCAGAGAACACCCCTCAAAATCAATAGGAATAAGTCCACACCCTGGCATCTAACAGTAAAATTTACAAGTCTTAGCGACAAAGAGAAAATCCTGAAGGCAGCATGGGACAAGAAGTCTGTAACATACAATGGTAAAAATATTAGATTGGCAGCAGACTTATCCACAGAGACTTGGCAGGCCAGAAAGAACTGGCATGACATATTCAGAGCACTAAACGAGAAAAACATGCAGCCAAGAATACTTTATCCAGCTAGGTTATCATGGAAAATAGAAGGAGAGATAAAAAGCTTCCAGGACAAACAAAAACTGAAAGAATTTGTAAACACCAAACCAGTTCTACAGGAAATATTGAAAGGGGTCCTCTAAGCAAAGAGAGACCCTCAAAGTATTATCAGGACGGAACAGAGACATTATAGAGTAAAAATCACCTTACAGGCAATACAATGGCAATAAATTCATATCTCTCAATAGTTACCCTGAACATAAATGGGCTAAATGCCCCAATCAAAAGACACAGGGTTTTAGAATGGATAAAAAAACAAAACCCATCCATATGCTGCCTACAAGAAACTCATTTTAGACCTGAAGACACCTCCAGATTGAAAGTGAGGGGATGGAAAACAATTTACCATGCTAATGGACATCAGAAGAAAGCTGGGGTGGCAATCCTTATATCAGATCAATTAGATTTTAAGCCAAAGACTATAATAAGAGATGAGGAAGGACACTTCATCATACTCAAAGGGTCTGTCCAACAAGAAGATCTAACAATTTTAAATATCTATGCCCCTAACATGGGAGCAGCCAACTATATAAACCAATTAATAACAAAATCAAAGAAACACATTGACAAGAATACAATAATAGTTGGAGACTTTAACACACCCCTCACTGAAATGGACAGATCATCCAAGCAAAAGATCAACAAGGAAATAAAGGTCTTAAATGACACACTGGAGCAGATGGACATCACAGATATATTCAGAACATTCCATCCCAAAGCAACAGAATACCCATTCTTCTCTAGTGCCCATGGAACATTCTCCAGAATAGATCACATCCTGGGTCATAAATCAGGTCTCAACCGGTATCAGAAGATTGGGATCATTCCCTGCATATTTTCAGACCACAATGCTCTGAAGCTAGAACTCAATCACAAGAGGAAATTTGGAAAGAGCACAAATACATGGAGACTCAACAGCATACTTCTAAAGAATGAATGGGTCAACCAGGAAATTAAAGAAGAATTGAAAAAAACCATGGAAACAAATGATAATGAAAACACAACGGTCCAAAATCTGCGGGACACAGCAAAGGCAGTCCTGAGAGGAAAATATATAGCGATACAAGCCCATCTCAAGAAACAGGAAAGGTCTCAAATACACAACCTAACCCTACACCTAAAGGAGCTCGAGAAAGAACAACAAAGAAAGCCTAAACCCAGCAGGAGAAGAGAAATAATAAAGATCAAAGCAGAAATCAATGAAATAGAAACCAAAAAAACAATAGAACAAATCAATGAAACTAGGAGCTGGTTCTTTGAAAGAATTAATAAGATTGATAAACCCCTGGCCAGACTTATCAAAAAGAAAAGAGAAAGGACCCAAATAAATAAAATCATGAATGAAAGAGGAGAGATTACAACCAGCACCAAAGAAATACAAACAATCATAAGAACATATTATGAACAACTCTATGCCAACAAATTTGACAATCTAGAAGAAATGGATGCTTTCCTAGAGACATATAAACTGCCAAAACTGAACCAGGAAGAATAGAAAACCTGAATAGGCCCATCACCAGTAAGGAGATTGAAACAGTCATCAAAAATCTCCAAACAAACAAAAGCCCAGGGCCAGATGGCTTCCCAGGGGAATTCTACCAAACATTTAAAGAAGAATTAATTCCTATTCTCCTGAAACTGTTCCAAAAAATAGAAATGGAAGGAAAACTTCCAAACTCATTTTATGAGGCCAGCATCACCTTGATCCCCAAACCAGACAAGGATCCCATCAAAAAAAGAGAATTACAGACCAATATCCCTGATGAACACAGATGTGAATATTCTCACCAAAATACTAGCCAATAGGATCCAACAGTACATTAAAAGGATTATTCACCACGACCAAGTGGGATTTATTCCAGGGCAGGAGGGTTGGTTCAACATCCACAAATCAATCAATGTGATACAATACATTAACAAGAGAAAGAACAAGAACCATATGATACTCTTGATAGATGCTGAAAAAGCATTTGACAAAGTACAGCATCCCTTCCTGATCAAAACTCTTCAAAGTGTAGGGATAGAAGGCACATACCTCAATATTATCAAAGCCATCTATGAAAAACCCACTGCAAGTATCATTCTCAATGGAGAAAAACTGAGAGCTTTTCCGCTAAGGTCAGGAACACGGCAGGGATGTCCGTTATCACCGCTGCTATTCAACATAGTACTAGAAGTCCTAGCCTCAGCAATCAGACAACAAAAAGAAATTAAAGGCATCCAAATCAGCAAAGAAGAAGTCAAACTATCGCTCTTTGCAGATGATATGATACTATATGTGGAAAACCCAAAAGGCTCCACTCCAAAACTGCTAGAGCTTGTACAGGAATTCAGTAAAGTGTCAGGATATAAAATCAATGCACAGAAATCAGTTACATTTCTTTACACCAACAACAAGAGAGACAAAAGAGAAATTAAGGAGTCAATCCCATTTACAATTATACCCAAAACCATAAGATACCTAGGAATAAACCTAACAAAAGAGGCAAAGAATCTATACTCAGAGAACTGTAAAGTACTCATGAAAGAAATGAGGAAGACACAAAGAAGTGGGAAAATATTCCATGCTCATGGATTGGAAGAATAAACATCGTGAAAATGTCTATGCTACCTAAAGCTATCTACACATTTAATGCAATGCCTATCAAAATCCCATCCAATTTTTTCAAAGAAATGGAACAAATAATCCTAAAATTTATATGGAACCAGAAAAGACCTCGAATAGCCAAAGGAATATTGAAAAAGAAAGCCAAAGTTGGTGGCATCACAATTCCAGACTTCAAGCTCTACTACAAAGGTGTCATCATCAAGACAGTATGGTACTGGCACAAAAACAGACACATAGATCAATGGAACAGAAGAGAGAGCCCCGAAATAGACCCTCAACTCTATGGTCAACTAATCTTCGACAAAGCAGGAAAGAATATCCAATGGAAAAAAGACAGTCTCTTCAACAAATGGTGTTGGGAACATTGGATAGCCACATGCAGAAAAATGAAATTGGACCATTTCCTTATACCACACATGAAAATAGACTCAAAATGGATGAAGGACCTCAACATGAGAAAGGATTCCATCAAAATCCTTGAGGAGAACACAGGCAGCCACCTCTTCGACCTCAGCCGCAGCAACTTCTTCCTAGGAACAACGCCAAAGGCAAGGGAAGCAAGGGAAAAAATGAACTATTGGGACTTCATCAAGATCAAAAGCTTTTGCACAGAAAGGAAACAGTTATCAAAACCAAAAGACAACTGACAGAGTGGGAAAAGATATTTGCAAATGACATATCAGATAAAGGGCTAGTATCCAAAATCTATAAAGAGCTTAGCAAACTCAACACCCAAAGAACAAATAATCCAATCAAGAAATGGGCAGAGGACATGAACAGACATTTCTGCAAAGAAGACATCCAGATGGCCAACAGACACATGAAAAAGTGCTCCACATCACTGGGCATCAGGGAAATACAAATCAAAACCACAATGAGATACCACCTCACACCAGTCAGAATGGCTAAAATGAACAAGTCAGGAAATGACAGATGCTGGCGAGGATGTGGTGAAAGGGGAACCCTCCTACACTGTTGGTGGGAATGCAAGCTGGTGCAACCACTCTGGAAAACAGCATGGAGGTTCCTCAAAAAATTGAAAATACAACTACCTTATGACCCAGCAATTGCACTACTGGGTATTTACCCTAAAGATACAAACGTAGTGATCCAAAGGGGCACGTGTACCCGAATGTTTATAGCAGCATTGTCCACAATAGCCAAGTTATGGAAAGAACCTAGATGTCCATCAACAGACGAATGGATAAAGAAGATGTGGTATATATATACAATGGAATACTATGCAGCCATCAAAAGAAATGAAATCTTACCATTTGCGATGACATGGATGGAACCAGAGCATATTATGGTTAGCAAAATAAGTCAACTGGAGAAACACAACTATCACATGATCTCCCTGATATGAGGAAGTGGAGATGCAACGGGGGTGGGGGTTAAGGTGGTAGGAAAAGAAAAAATGAAACAAGATGGGATCGGGAGGAAGACAAACCAAAAGAGACTCTTAATGTCATAAAACAAACTGAGGGGGGGGAGGGGTTGGGAGAGGGTAGTGGGGTTACATTATATGTTTAAATAAAAAAGCTTAAAGAAAAAAAAGACATTTTCTGAGAAAAAAAAAGAAATTAACCTTTCTTTTTCTCCCAAATTAATAGTCGTGTAACTATTCTTTATTAAATAATTACTTTTCCATTGATTTGAAATTCAAAAAAAAAAAAAAGAAAGTAAAGAATTGATTGGGACCAGCAGGAGAAAAGGTCAAGAAAAATGACAGGGAGTGGAGGAAGCTGAGGTCAACAATCAGGAAAAGACAGAAGAGAAGCTATTCTCTGAAGAGAATATATAGGTCCTACAGGGCCAGCTTTAGAGAAATGGCCATGAACTCAAAGAAACCAAGGTATGAAGGATGAGAAAAGAGAATGGCAGAGAAACCAAGGAGAGGAAATAAACTCAGTATGTTTGGAATCCTCCAGAAAGGACCCATAGGAAATAGCCTAGAATTATGAAAAGAAGAAAAAAAAAGGATTTGGTGCAAAATGAACAGAGGTGTGTAGCCCCAAAAGTCATTCAGTGCAGAAATAGAAAAAGTGGAATGTGCTCACAGATCTGAAAACCTGAGAAGGGGAGAATTTCAACACCTAGACTTGAGTCTATGAAGAACAGACTAGATCATGGATGTAAACAGGCCACCAAACACATACATATAGTTATAGTTGTTGTATAATTATAAATTATTGATTTTTATTGTATTATTAACCATAATGATATGAATAAATCAAATCCATTACCCAGAAGCTAAACAAAAATTAATTTCAGCACAGAAACTCAAGAACAGCTTCCGTTGTGCTTCTAGCACTTAGTGCTAAAGTGAAGAAGCCATTAGGATAGGGCCAGACATGAGCTCATTAGGGAAGTCAGAGGTTAAATGGCCCAGGTGGTGGAGGGTCCATTCATGGATTAGTAAGAGAAATCAAGCTCTCGTTCCCAAAGGAGTCGCTGTTCAATGCACGAACACCTCACACTCTCCACACTGCTTAGGTTTCAAAACCTCACCCAGTCCCCCAAGGCCCCAAGAGCGTTGAGTGCCAGATACAGCCAACTGTCTTCCAAAATAGGTTCTCTCTCTATTTTTGTTTTTCTTTAGTAATATCTCCCCCCAAATTTTAGTTTCACATATGGCAGACTAGTTCAAGGGTACATACCTCAGGCTCCCTTGTAGCTATCATGCCCTGTAGCTATGTTCTGGTCCATGGGATGAGAGAGAAAGGGATGCTTACAAATTCCCAGGTTGTGCTCTCCACATTACTAGCCTTACCGTTGGGCAAAACGTGCTGTGATGACAAGAACCAAAGCATCCGTCTTAGACTATGCCATGGAAGGAGTGCCCTGAGGATGGCAGAGCAAGAGAGAGGATCCCCAGTATTATGAAGCCACCCTATTGGTCCTGTATTGGTTTATGTTCAGCCTGTTATTTGAGAGAAAAGTCTATTTACAGCTTCTTTTTATTTTTAAAGATTTTAAAGTAATCTCTATGCCCCATGTGGGGCTTGAACCTACAACCCCAAGATCAAGTGTTCGATGTTCTACCAACTGAGCCAACCAGGCCCCCCTACATCTTCTTTAAGCTGCTGATATTTGGGTCTTTGCTAGCAGCCATACCAATATCATAACTCAAACAGTATTGTTTACATATCAGGTATGAATTTTTCAATCCAATATGCAAATGTGGAGGAAGCATGACTTAATTTTTTTTATTATGTCACCTTAACCTCTATTTCAAGCTCCATTTAATGTGATGATGAAAAAAAAACCACCTTCATCGAGTCTGAGTTTTCTTTACCAATTGGAGGTTTCCTCCCTTTGCTGGTCCCCTGAGAGTTCCTAGTGTCCATAGATGGTGGGACTTGTTAGCCTGACGGTGATAAAGATATGCTGGCATCTTCCAGGTTATAAATACTTCTGCTTTACCCGGGCTCCTGACATGGTTACACCTGAACTAGGCCATCACTGGCATCTGACCTTCTTCACAAACCCCAGGGGGTTTTTTTGTTTGTTTTTTGTTTTTTTTAGAAATAGACTCATTTTTTTAAATTTTTATTTATTTATTTGACAGAGATCACAAGTAAGCAGAGAGGCAGGCAGAGAGAGAGGGGGAAGCAGGCTCCCTGCTGAGCAGAGAGCCTGATTTGGGGCTCGATCCCAGGACCCTGAGATCATGACCCGAGCTGAAGGCAGAGGCTTTAACCCACTGAGCCACCCAGGTGCCCCACAAACCCCAATTTTAAACCTGCTACTCTCTTACCATGACCTTATTTCTCCAGAAGAGCTTCTCAACAATCCCTAGTGCCAAACTTTCTGACCTCTTAATGACTTCAAAAACACTTCTTGATTATCCATTAGCTAATTATCCTTAGCTTTCCCTTTGTTCTTAACCATCCTTGATTCTATAGCTTATTATAATCATTTCCTCGCTAATACCCTCAACTCCCTGGCTGTTCTCTGTCATCATTCCCCAGGAAAACACTATTCCTCTCACCTTCTACATTCTGAGTGCCTAATGAGCAACTGAATATTACCAGAGAAAGTTAACAAGTGAGCTCATCCTCTCCTTCATTTATTTAATTAGTATTGCTTGAGAATCTGTGATGTACCAGACACCATGGAGATAGTGGTAAAGAAAGCAGACAAGACTTTTCCTCTCTGGAGTCTATATTACAATGTACAGTCTTCACCTGAAATTGATTCATTCGAATGCACACTTAGGAAAGACATTTTTGCAAAGACCATGCACAGATGGCCAAAAGACCCATGAAAAGATGCGCAACATCACTAACCATCATGGAAATGCAAATCAGAACCACAGTGAGGTATCACCTCACCCCTGTCAGGATAGCCAGTATCAAAAAGACAAGAAATAATTAGTGTTCATGAGGATGTAGAGAAAAGAGAACCCTTGTGCACTGTAGTGGGAATGTAAATTGGTGCAGCCTCTACAGAAAACAATGTGGAGTTTCCTCAAAAAATTAAAAATAGAAATGCCATATGATCTAGCAATTCCCCTTCTTGATATTTATATGAAGAAAATGAAAACACTATTTTAAAAAACATATGCATCCCAATATCCATGACAGCATTATATAAAATAGCCAAGGTAAAAAAATAGACCTAAATGTCCATCAACAGATGAAAGGATAAAGAAGACGTGGTATATATATACAATGGAATATTACTCAGCCATAAAAATACATGAGATTGTGCCATTTACAACAACACAGATGGACCTAGACTGTATTATGCTAAGTGAAATCAATCAGACTGATTTTTTCACAATCTATAATTATTTTTAATAATTCAGTTTCTTTCTTAAGAGCATTTGCTTGTATTTCCCATTCAAATGCTAAAACCATATAAGCAAGCACATGTCTGCCTTGTTCATCATGTTATTTCCAGCATCTATTCCAATGCCTGGTACCAACTAAGAATTAAATTATACATTTGCAAAATGAGTGAACAGAAGATTGAGTGAGTAAAGTATGGGAGGTCATAAGAGTGTATACTGCATTTTCATAGCTATTAAAACTATTATGTGGCAGCAGCCTCATAATAACTTATGAATCAAATCTAGCTGTTGCTTTGTGTTCTTTTGGATATGAGAGTATGGGGGTTTTTGTTGTTGTTGTTTTGGGTTTTTATTTTTATTTTTAATTTTTATATTTTATTTTCTTATTTTTATTTATTATTTTAATATTTAATATTTAATATTTATGATATATAATAAATATTTTTATTATTTTTATTCTATTACTTTTATTTATTTATTTTTTATTTTTTTTTCAGTTAGCCACTGTACATCATTTGTTTTTGATGTAGTGTTCAATGATTCATTAGTGGCATTTAACATCCAGTGCTCATCACAACAAATGCCCTCCTTAATGCCCATTACCCTTCTACCCCATCCCCCTAACCATCTCCCCTCTGAAACCCTCAGATTGTTTACTGGAGTCCTTGGCCATCAGAAAGGATGAATACCCACCATTTGCATCAACATGGATGGAACTGGAGGGGATTATGCTGAGTGAAATAAGTCAAGCAGAGAAAGACAATTATCATATAGTTTCACTCACATGTAGAACATAAGGAACAGCACAGAGGACCATAAGGGAAGGGAGGGAAAACTGAAGGGGGAGAAATCAGAGAGGGAGACAAACCATGAGAGTGTGGGATTTTTTTAAGATTTTATTTATTTATTTTAGAGAGAAAGAGAGAGTCAAGAGAGAGAGACCAAGAGCAGGGGAAGGGCAGTGAGAGAACCCCAAGCCAACTCCAAGTTGAGCACAGAGCCCGACCCAGGGCTTGATCCCATGACCCTGAGATCATGACCTGAGCAGCAAACAAGAGTCCAACACTTCATCAACTGAGCCACCTAGGCACCCCAGATATAAGAGTTGTTTTGTTTTGTTTTATTTTTACATAACCTGTGAGATATGTAGCATCCTGGGTTTTCAACACATTTTTGTTGTGCATAGAACATCATTCCTGGGAATCCCAGTTAATATTTTCTTCCTCATAAACAAGGAGATCAGAATCCACTCTCAAGGCACTGATGTAAAAGGAATTGCCTGGATATACAAAACCACATGCACACGCTATTCTGAATGCACACCCTACAGCACATACAACCAACACAACCAGTTACTGAACTCATACTATTTGTCAGGCACTGAAGTCAACCCTTGCCACGCACAGGACATTTAGCTGTCATGACAACCCAGTGAGAGGGACCAGGACCTCCCCCATTTTAGAGATGAGGAATCCAAGCCTTCAAGACTTGGCTAATGTGACCAGGTTCACAGATGGGATAAATAGTCAAGCCATACTCTTACTCTCTCTGCTGGTCTTCCACCCCAAGCCTGCAGAGATACAGATGAGACAGAGGTGGGGACAGAATTGCGAGCTCTTTTCAGATCAGATCATAGGAGCTAATGCAGAAAAAAAACAGAAAGGGCCCGAGAATCCAGCCTTCTGTCTTGCAATGATCCTGTCCATTAGCAAGAGTGGGTCTTCTACTGTAAAATGGTTTTTTCCCCCAATTTACTTCGGCTATTGTTATGCAAACCTCATATCCCCACA